>JAXCLQ010069227.1:0-12208 GCA_035584115.1 Cedrela odorata
ATTATTATTATTATTATTATTATTTACCATTATTATTATTATTTACCATTACTATTATTATTATTTACCATTTTGCCATTTTTAACTATAACAATCTTGGGTTCAAAGAGTTCACTCATGTGATTCAATTAAGGATCCAATCTTCCCGATCCTTTATTGCTATTTTTCTCACTTGAATTAGTCCTCTCGAAAAAGGTTTTCTTAATATCTTCACCCAATACCTATCCGTGTTTTAGGTGTTGTACTATCCAATCTTCTAATACAAACGTTTCACCACTAATTTATTACAATTCACATTCTTTTTATACACCTCCATTCTTAGGAGGGCTTTCTTTTTCACTTCTTCGGTTGCCCGTAAACCCAATTCGATATGGGAATAACAAAGAATAATTCTTGCTAGTTTCGCTCTCTTTCTAACTATGTATAAATTTATCAAGTCCTTTACAAGAGCTCCTCTAATCGTACCATTTTCACTTTTACTTATACTAGTTCATCGATCATACTTCGTCCTTACCATATTTACAAACCAAAATCAAATAAAATAAATTCCATGAAATTATCACAAATATACCAAATTTAAAACTACACTAACTAAAATTTGCTTAGCATTTTTATTTATTTAACTAACCTAAAGTCTACAAAATCCTGCCATGAGCTTTAATTTGCAATGTATCAACACTTTTAAGCTTTGGTATTGACCCATTCATTAAATTTTAGTTCTGAAATTTTCTTTAACACCAAGCATCGATATATTTGCCTTCATGTATCGATCACTTCTCCTTAAGGTATTGATTGGGCGCGTTCGTAAATAATTTTGAACTCTCTTACTTATAAAGTATCGATCATTTCTTCACATGTATCGATACTTTCTTCAAAAGTAACGATACTGTATTCACACGTATTAATACTTTCTTCTCTATCCCTCGTTGTCATAATTATATTTTTTCATTAATTCTCTGAATTTCAAATATTGGTTTCTCTATTAATCTGAATGTCTATATACTCAAATTTTTCAGTCATTCCTAATATTTACGAACCTCAAATCATTATCTAATCACTTAGAGTCTACAGAACCTCAAACCTGGCTCTGATACCACTCTTGTAACACCTTATTCTCATACTTATTCAATCAATCCTTATTATATAATGCTACATCATTTCATACAAAGAGTATTACTATTACATGACTCTTAAATATCTACAATTTTTAAATTCTTTATACGTATAAAGAGTTTTCTATAGAACTAGTTCTCAAACTTATAATTACTCTATTAATTACACATATACTAAAATTTTTATATATACTTAAATAATCTTGCACTCGTCCTTTGTCACTTCTACATACTATTCTTTGAAAAATAAATTTTTTACAATAAAAAATAAGATATAATCTCAGTAAGTAAATCATACAAGTTTTTCTAATGTCGATGTGATACAAAACATATTTCTTTTCTTTTCAAAGCAATAATATTTGCATAAACGGATCAATGAATTGTTAAACTATCAATTAAAACAAGAATTCATTCATATTTCAAACATTTTCATAATGGCTTAGTCAGTTAGTGTCACCTGCACTACAATAACCTAGATTCATAACGTGATCACGTATTCCGCTTAAAGCGAACAATCTTTCCATTTCGAACATAACAGAAACGTGTGTAGCACGTTAAACAGAATTCTGAATAACTTACAAGTCCCGCATTTAACACAAGACCCATCCAAATCAGAATAAGCATTAACTAACGACTAGAGCCATAAAATCATTTTCATTCATAAATATTCACACATCGACATCATTTTTAACAATCATTTCATGAATTTGATATCAACATATAAAACATTCAAAATTCTCAATTTTTATATTATTTTCAAACACATACTCAGAGATCATATTATTTCAAAAGTAGTAAAATGCATGTACGATTTACTTACTACTATGAGAGGGCAATCACTCCCATTAACGATCCTCCCGACTAACTTAATTTTTCTCCCAAATTCTCATAGCCTAATACCACAAATATATAATTCATGTCTTCTATATTCAATTAATCAATATAAATGATTTAAATGCGATATTTGTGAAATTAGTGTATAAAATTTCTTAGTTTTATCTATATCACTAAGTTTAATTAACTAAGGTCATTTACCCGATTTTCAATAATGAATTTTCGTAGTTAATTTATTCTAATTCTTATTTTCGACTACCCTAAATTTACAAATTTTTGCCTAAATAAATAAATACTGTTTTGATTTAAAAACTATAATAAAATACTATTCATATTGATACTATGGTTACAGTACTGTTTTATATTACGGTTATTATGTAGATTAAATATACTGTACAAACAGTTACTGTCAGATCGAAGTTACTGTAGTACCTTCAAAATACTATTCACTCGCGAGGAAAACGCCCTAATTTCTTTCGATCAACACCTAAATTATTGTCAAATGAACTCAATACTATATTTTCTATTTCAATTTAATGCAATCTAACATTTTCTATATAAAATTAAGTAGAATTTTCTCAAATGAATAGTAATCTTCAATTTCAATTCATGCTTAAAATCAAAATTTAAGCTTCTAATGCGTTATAAAGCTTACCGATAATTAGAATTTAAAAGAAAATCGCTTAAATTCGAAGTAATTTGGCCGAAATTTAAGAGAGAGGGAGAAAAAGGGTTTCGATGGTTATGACAGAAGAAGAATGGCTAATGGATGGAAAGAAGAAGAATGGCTACTGGACGGGTGAATTAGCAAATTGTTTTATTTTGATATGTAATATTTCAATTAAAACCTCTATTTAAAAAAAACTATATAAATAACCTAAAACTTTGAAAAACTTTCATTTTAGTCCTTTTAAAAAATTTTAAAATAACCTTTAATATTTCATAATTTTACAATTAAGTCCAAAATTAATCCAAGCACTATTTCCTTCATCCAAATCCACTCATAACCTGATTTTGTAAAATTAATTTTGTGCCTAAATAAATTTTTAGAATTCACCTAAAAATTCTAAATTACATAAAATTTTAATTTAACTAAATAATATCAAATTATTCGATTAAATTTTCTAAATATTGTGGGTGTTACAAAAACCACTTAATAATATAATCCAAGATAATTCATTTCACAAAGATCATTAATTTTCTTTTTAATACTAGTATAAACTAGAAATAATAATTTTAAATCTTTCCATAATATTTTATAAATTATAAATAATCACAAAAATGTTTGAGAAAAGAGAAATGCCTTTCATAACCTAATTATAGGTCTCAACATTCTACATAGTCCTTTTATGTATTTTACTTGGATTCGTTTACTAATTCTATTTCCATTTGTATCTCCTACTAGCTAAATAAAATATTTTATTCTAAAATCTCACATCACACTTAAGACATGCATCAATATTCTTAAAAGAAATTTTATCATGCTCCCTCAAAAAGAACAAATCGAATAACATTTCTTAGAGCACCACTATTCCGAATAATATTCTCAATCAACTTCTTCCGCGGTCCTATCATTCTCACCATCTCATTTACGATAGAATGCTTATCCTTTATTGTGGCTTGATTCACTCTCCAGTAATTACATAAGCTAAGAAATATTCTCAGCCGTTTTCCTATTAACTTCATAGCCTTAATTACATTGAGCAACCCTTGACCTATCACAAATCGTCTCCCACCAAAACCAAATTCAGATTGGCTCGGAATGTTAAATACTACTACCTTAATAAAATAATTCACTACCGCATAATAAGCGGTCAACCAATCCATTTCCAAGATACTGTCAAAATCATGCATCTTCAATGGCAATAGATCAACTATAATATTCCTATCTTTAAAACTAATCTCTCAATCTTTGTAAATATAATTTATAACTATATTTTACCCATAAAAATAGCAACACACATAACATATTTTATCAGAAGAACAAACAAAAGTACAATCCACAAATGAATATGTAGCCCAAGAATCAAATACTTTAACCTTTTGGTTAAAAGAATTGCAATACCTATTGCCAATTCATTGGACGCCTATGCATCTTAATTGGTTAGAGCATAAATTCATCCATGTACCTTCTTCCTTTTATTTTGACTTTTCTTCGTGCTATCTTTGCTACCCACTCTTCTAAATGGACACTCCTTAATCGTATGCCCTTACATCCTACACTCGAAGTAAGCCCCCGACTCTTCGTAACAAATCCTGGGATGTGATTTCCCGTAATACTCGCAAAAAGAATTCGTTTTTTTTTTTTAACAATCACTCCATACTAATATGTTTAATTATCATGTAATAGAAAATAACTATTTCAACAAACTTATTGCTTAATGGAATTATAAGTATACTTAAGGGAACACCCGTTTTAACTCTACAACAGCCGTTCTGTCCTTCAAAATATATGCTACTTAATAAACTTTTCTAACTTGATTCAAGCATTAACACCGATTTAAATAAAACAACAATCAAATCTGTCATGCCTTAACCCTGAGATCCACCTGTGACAATCGCCACAGACCCTCCTGATATAATCCATACACCCAAAATGTATCAAGAGAGCTTGTAAGGCTTTCTATAAACCATAAACTTTTGAAAGCATTTTATAAACAAACTTTCCATCTATGAGAATATTATCAAAGAATTGATCTCCGTAATTAATTCATCCACAACATGATAATTTAATATAAATATCAATTTAGAAAATCATTTACATATGGGTTGAACAAATTAATAAATTGTTCTATTAAACATTTAGTTTCAATATTTATATATTTCCCAAAAAATACATATCCAAATAAAATACATATACAATGAACTATGAATCATACAAGTGAGTATACAACTATACTTAGTGTGTAAATACATACAAACCGATATACAAACATACACAAGCATTTTCCAAAATACAAATATTGAGATTCATTTCAAAATATACTTCAAAGTATATATATACATTTATATATGTTTGTTTAAATCAATGATCACATTTCATTTCATTGGTTTGCAATAGTTTTAAAACAATCAATCCGAGCTAGTCTACATCCTCGATAAGCTACCTTGGTCAGGACAAAACCGTAACCATCAATGAGTTTTTCATGCATAAACCATATGCAATAAATCTTATTAGAAAGAAAAAAAATATTTCTCATGCTTTATAAAATTATTTATTTACTTGTAAAGCATATAATTATAAAAACAAGCTCGCCTCACCAATGTTGGTCTTGAGTAGTCACTTGGTGATATGAATAACTGTCCTCGTAATCCGTTAATTCCAAGATAACCCTATCAAGCAACCAGGACTTTCTATAGGTATCTATAACAGCACATACGTGCATTCAACACACAATAGGCTTTCCATAGACATTCACCCTTATATCAGCCCCACTGCGGCTCCACTCACCTATGCGGTCTCTCAATGGGTCCGTCCATAGGGTACCTCTCTGTATATACAGTTAATAACATAACCCACTAGCTAATAAATAATAACCGGCCTTACCAGCCTCATCACCAATATATATGTATTTATAAATCATTTCAAAACAATGGTGATACATTATATAAATCAAATCCTAGTCTCCCCGGCCATAATATTTTTAAATAACGTTCATAAAACATATAGTTCAAAGTTGGCCTCCCCGGCTATTTTAAACATGTATATCAAGTAAAACTTTAACAGCAGACTACAGTATACAAATCATCCCAATATCAAAGTAAAGCACATATAAAATATTCATTTCAAGTTTCATTTCAATATTTCAAAACACTTGTTTCACACACAAGCATACATATAAATATCACTTGCTTTTTATTTACATAATGTGTATGCATAAATTTACTCACAACAAAGGGAGGATAACCACTTCCACTACTAATCCTTACATTTACTTGACCTTTCTCTTAGGTTTTCAGAACCTGATACCACACATGCATATATAATGAATTCCATGATTTATATAAATAAACACAATATACTAAATGCAATATTTGTGGAATACATGTCTAAACTCCTTAGTTGACACGACACATTTCTCGAGGCTAATTTACGGGTGTTATTTATCCAATTTTCAGCAATGAAATCCCATAGCAGTAAGTATTCCTAACTCACATTTCCGTTATAAACGGATTTACTCATTCCAAATAATATCTAGCATGTATATAATCATTATATATTTCTAGTTAACCCCAAATTAACACAAATATATCATTTCCTATGAGAAAATCAACTTAAATCTCGCATCAACATCTCGCATCAACAGTAAGCCTTAGATTTCAACATACTCACAAATCTAAAAATTAATCTTCTAATGGGATAATGGGATAATAGGGCTACTTTTAGCCTGTAGAAGTCCTTAGGAACCTCGCATTGTTGTTTGAATGCAAATCCCTCGTATTCTTTTTGAACCCTAGTTCATTCCTTGCTGTTTCTGGTCCAAAATCGGTATCACTTTGTAGAAGAGAGGTTGGGTTATCACTTGGCAACATACATTTGCAAGAATAAGCTAATGAATTAGAAAGATTCGGCCAAAACTGAGAGAGAGAGAGAGAGAGAGAAATGTAAGAATAAAAAAGACACTAGGGAGTTAATCCCACTCGTGGGTATTTATAGATGTGGGTAAAAAGACCAAATTATCCGTCAAATTTTATCCAAATCTGTGTCATGTATCGATACTTTTGGGCTATATATCGATATCTTTGGTTTAGGTATCAATCTGTTTCTTAAAAATTCTATTATGGAAATTTCATCGATCTCGAATATTGATATGTTTGCCTTTATGTATCAATCATTCTCTTTTCAATGTATCAATACCTTTGTTGAAGGTATTGATTTGGTTCAACTTGTAATTAATTTTAAACTCTCTGACTTGCCACGGATCAATACCTTTGATAAAGGTATCGATCTAGTCCATCTCGTAATTATTTTTTAACTCTCTATTTTGCCTTGTATCGATACCTTTCTCCATAGGTATTGATCAGGTCGATTTATAACTTCTTTCCAAGTCTATGACTTGCAAGGTATCGATACCTTTCACAAAGATATTTCATCAAGTATCGACCTATAACCTTAATGTATCGATACATTGTTCAAATGTATCGATACTTCCATTCCAAATATCGATCTCTTTATGCTTAGAATGGATTTTGACCTTTTTTCTTTTCATCATTTAACACAATTTCATTTACCTTTCAGGGGCTCCACCCCCGATCCTCCGTAAGAGCGCTGCTCTTTGACCCCACTCGCTAATTAGCTAGCGAGATTGCCGAATACTTCAGTGTAGGGCAACATACCGAAATCCAACTTATGAAAAACGCCAAATCATAACATCAAATTCTTTTCATTCATATCATTTAACTCAATTTAAATTCACCTAAGCCTCGATACTATGTTAACTAATCATTTCCATGCATGTGTGAAATAAATGTCATACAAATGACTACTTTACCTTTATGCTCAAAGAACAGGGCTTACAAAATCATACTTGTACACAATAAAACTATACTTTTCGTTACTTTAATAATCTTGAGTTTCAACTTATAAATTTCTAACTTTAACCTTTTTTTTTATTACCATTTTGCCACTTTTAACTTTAACAATCTTGTGTTCAAAGAGTTCACTCATGCGATTCGGTTAAGGATCTAATCTTCTTGATCCTTTATTGCTATTTTTCTAACTTAAACTAGTTTTCCCAGGAAATGTTTCCTTTAATTTCTTTACCCCACACCTATTCGTGTTATAGGTGTTGTAACACCTCCTCTTCCAATACAAAAGTCTCACCACTAATTTATTACAATTCACACTCTTTTCATACACTTGCATTCCTAGAAGGGTTTTCTTTTTCACTTCTTCAATCGCTCATGGACTAGGATTGATATGAAAATAACGGAGAATAATTCTTGCTAGTTTCGCTCTCTTTCTAGTAATTTACAAATTTATCAAGTCCTTTACGAGAGCTCTACCAATCATACCATTTTCACTTCTATTTATACTAGTACATCGATCATACTTTGTCCTTACCATATCTACAAACCAAAACCAAACAAAATAAATTTCATGAAATTATCACAAATATACCGTAGTTAAAACTACACTAAATAAAAAAATTGCTTTACATTTTTAATTTTTAATTTATTTTTTTAACTAACCCAAAGTTTACAAAATCCTAACTTGAGCTCTGATTTGCAATATATCGACACTTTAAAGCCCTAATATCGATCCATTCATTAAAGTTTGGTTCTGAAAATTTCTTTGATGCCAAGTATCGATACATTTGCCTTCATGTATCGATATCTTCTTCTTAAGGTATTACGAGTTTGTAAATAATTTTGAACTCTTTAACTTATAAAGAATCGATCATTTCTTCACATGTATTGATACTTTGTTCACATATATTGATACTTTCTTTACATGTATCGATACTTTCTTCACATGTATCGATATTTTCTTCACATGTATCGATATTTTCTTCACATGTATCGATACTATATCACACATACCAATACTTTCTTCTCTATCCCTCATTGCCATAATTATATTTTCTCAACAATTCTCTGAATTTCAAACCTTGATTTTCCTATTAATCTGAATGTCTATATACTCAAATTTTTCAGTCATTCCTAATATCTATGAACCTCAAATCATTATCACATCACTTAGAGTCTATAGAACCTCAAACCTTAGCTCTGATACCACTTAAATGTCACACCCCAATTCTCATACTTAATTAATTAATCAAAATTACACAATACTACATCATTTACATACTATTGTTATTAATACTACATGATTCTTGAATGTCTATAATTTCTAAACTCCTTATATATTCAAAGAGTTATATATATAACTAGTTTAGTCTTATAATTATTCTATTAATTACATATAACCAAAATTTATTCTATGCCTAACCACTTGCGTATGCCTTTTTTCTCCCTTTTAAGTGTTATTTTCTTAAAAATATTTTTTTATAATAAAAGGTAAGATACAATCTCAGTAAGTAAATCATGCAAGTTTCACATGTAGAATCCGTAAAATTTGGTATAAGTTAAGTTTATTCAATTTTGGCATTAGTGATGAATTCTAACGTGTTAGGTTTCAAGGGGATTTGTTTAAGTATGCATGGATAGTTACATCGGTACTTAAGCATAAAACGCCAAAGAAATATATATAAACCTAAGTATGTGATTTTATTTCTCTTTTATTTCCAGTATAATTATAAATAATATAAGGACTAAAATGAAGAAGTTTTAAATCTCAAGGAGCTAATACGCAAAATAACCATAAGTTGAAAAAAACGTGTAAATAAGAAAAATGTGGGGTCATCATTAAAATAATTATATTATGGCCCAATGAGGTGTATTACTAAGTTAAGCTCAAGATATTTCTAAGTAAAACTAATATAGTTAGGCCAATCCAAATTCAAATTTAGTGAAAATAAGCCTAAATACATTTAATCGAAAATAAGCCCAAATGAGTGATGTTTATCCATTAAAATATTCTAGAAACCTCTACCTTTATTTAGAGAACATTAAAGCCAATAAGAGAAGAGAAGAAGAGCAAATACATAGAAGGGAAAGGAAAACAAAAGACAGAAGAGAGAAATAAAGGCAAAGGGCAAAACGTGACAAGGGAAGGAAAAAAGAGAAGACCAAACCGTGAGCTAAGTGAGGAGGCCAAAAATCATGTAAACCAAAAGGGAGAAAGGAAAGTGTGGCTAGAAAAGAAAAAGAACGAGAAAAGGAAGAAGGAGAGAAGTGTGCTCTTAAGGTAAGTATGTGTTAGTTTGAATTCTATTCATTGCTTGATATTTATTTATTGTTAAATTTGTGTAAAGAATGAACTTATGGGTAGTTGGAAATGTATAAATGTGTGACTGGTGTGTACATATGTGTGTGTGTGTGTGTGTGTGCATGTTAATGTCAAAGAAAGTGAAATTGTTGTAAGTTGATAGTTGATGATGTCGAAAATATGGGTGATAAGTAGAAAAGGTTATGTGGCAGCCAATTGAAGTTGAAATGGTTGAGTTATGGTGTTGTTCAAGTGCTGGAAAATAATGTAACACAAGTAAGTCTATATGTAATTATTGTGGCTAAATGGTGGTTGAACATTGGGTAGTGAGTGAAGCATGAAAATGGTTGTAAATTTGTAGTGGTGAAATTTATCGGCAGTGTTTATATGTGTGGTGTTGTGAAAAATGGTTGCGTAACCATGTGAAATATGAGCGATCATCATATGCTCCCATGTGGGTGTTTCAAGGCCGAAAATGAAGAAATTAGGTGTGATAGGTCATGAGTTTAGTAGTCGAAGAGTGCTAAAAACGTAAGGCCAAAATAGGGTATGGACAGTTGCTGGAAATCTTGGGCAAGGCTCAAAAAAATAAGAACTGGGTGAGTTTCGGACCTTGGATTAATGAACCATAAAACTCTATAAAAATAGACATGTATGATCATAACATATTCGAAAATTAGCTTGTTTCATCGAGAGACGAGATCACAGGAAAATTCAGAACATGGCTAGCTTGTCGAAGACCATACTCTGTTTTTTGGAGTCATATGTCGAAAACTTGTTATAACTTGGGTAATCGAAGTCAAAATCCAAATACACAAAATATGGTAGAAACTAGACTAATAATAAGGTGTGTCACTGAAAACATAAGTCGAGATACATTGCCGGTTTTATGCCACGTACATTTATCGCAAGTGTAGGATGTACATTATTGAATAATATGGTCCGTAGAACAAAATCAATTAGTGAAACGGGATGAAAATTCAAATTTAAGATACTAGATAATTAAAATATATTGAGGTTTTATTAGGTGGCAAATTCAAGCATTATATATATATTTATTTATTTATTAGATAGATATGTTATATTAAATTCTAATGAGAAATCATTTAATTGTAGATTGACAACCCAAGCATTTGATGCCAATGCTTTAAATCGAATACCATAGCGTGTAACAGGTGAGTAGATAGACATATTTTCCTGTTTTTAAATGAAAGGATTTAAATGTTTATTTATTTACACAAATTATTGGAATTATAAATGAATGATTTTAATTTAATAATTGATTTATGTGTTTGTTTTATTTTGTTTGATTTTCCTAAAATATTGTTTAGATAAAATGCGGGCATGTGAATATTTGAAGAATGTTTTGAATTATTTAACTACTTTATGAATTTAGTGCTTATAATTATTTTATATATGAAATGGAAATAAATCTGAATGGGAGTAAAAGTAAAATTTAATAATGTAATTGAGTATCTATGATTTGTTTTATGTGGATGGATGATTTGAAATGAAATGGTTTTATGTGGATACATGATGTATACGATGAAAATTGTGAAATGAATTTTTATGTTTTGAATTGGTGCACCGTGCTCTTGGAAGCTCATTTGTACGATGTTTCTCCTTTACTCGGGAAAGGCATAAGAGAGTGAGATAATATTTTTTGGACATGGGTAAAATTCTCAGATAGGTCCGATTTCTGATTGGTCGACAAGGAGTTCCCATTGGGCTGTAGCGGTTGGGCTAGTGTGTGGTAGACCAAGGCCATTACATTTTTGGATAAGTTGGTGTCTTACACTGTACCTTTTATCTAGGCTAATGTTAAAGAAACGGCTAATAAAATTTTTTTATATACTGATATAGAAAAACTCATTAGTGGGTCTCGAGATATCTACCGAAGATGTCTTGGAGGATAGTTTCAGGGCAAGCCCAGTTTATTTTTATTTGAAACATCCACATATTTTAGATACAAAATTTGTTTCTATTTCATGTATTGATTTTTAAGAGCATGAATTGAAAATGTATGTGCAAGTTTATGTTTAATTTAAATTAGATATTTGTACTTGTCTAATTTGAATTACTTATTTAAAAATTTTGTTGTGACTTGTTAAAGTTTAAAGGTAATACTCTTACCCTTCTTTTAAATGTTTTTAGATTATTAATGTTCATTTATATACTAAGTCTTGTACTTACTTTTTATTTTAAAAATATTTTTAGATAAGGATAACTACGAGGAGGTCATCAGTACACTTACCAAGCATAGATTTTGTTGAGGTTTGCAGGGTATTGAAGATTTTGTTAGGTATATAGTGATCATCACTTTTATGTAAAAATATTATAGATGGGATCCATAAGCGTTATATAATTATGAAGTTGTCAAAAATATTAAAATTATGAATGTGGGGTGTGTGTGTGTGTGTGTGTGTGTGTG
>JAXCLQ010069238.1:0-14485 GCA_035584115.1 Cedrela odorata
ATTTTGCATGTCCCGCAAATAACAAAAAACCTATTAAGCATCTCTAAGCTCACCTTAGATAATGATCTTTGTGTTGAATTTAATAGCCTTGGCTTTGATGTTAATGACCTGGTGCAAAAGGTGTTGTTAGGAATGCCTAGAAAAGGTGAAAAAGATTGAAAAATAATCTTTAGCTAGGAAACCTAATAGTTCTGAGTCTTTATTATCTCATGTGTCTTTATTTGTATCTGTAAATGGTGATGATCTAGTAGACATCTAATCAAGGTATGAGTTTGTGTCTAGTTTAAATTCGTTAAGTAACTTAGATGAATCAATTAATGTAATGGGTATTCTTCATATGAGGTTTGGCCATCCTAATGATCAAACTCTCAAAATGATTGTCTCTTATTGTAAAAATCTTTCTCTTAGTAATAAAGTTTAATCTCTAAACCTTTGTACTCCTTGCCAATTTCGAAAGTAGTGAATCATGCTCAAGCAAGCCCTTAGAATTGCTATACTCAAACCTTTGAGGACCTGCACCCATCTTATTTGGAAACAACTACAAATACTACTTGAGTATTATTGATGTTTTCAATAGATATATATGGATCTTCCCTCTCCAAAGTAAATCACAAACTACATAAACATTCATCGAGTTCAAAAAACAAATTGAAAATCTCTTCCACAAGAAAATTATAGCATTACCAACTAACAATGGAAGGGAATTCAAACAACTTAAATCAATTCTTAAATAGTAAGGTATGACACTAAGACTCAACTATCCTTATACCTCTCATCAAAATGAAAGAGTATAGAAGAAGCAAAGACCTAAAGAACTTCAACTTTTGGTAGAAAGCCTTTGAAACTTTAGTTTTTCTAATAAATAGAATGCCAACACAGATCCTGAACCATATCTCACCCTATAAAAAACTATTGAACAAATGCTCTGACTACTCGATCTTAAAAACCTTTAGTTATGCTTGTTTTCCTTATCTAAGAGTCTAAAATCATCATAAATTACAATACCACACTAACAAATGCGTCTTTGTAGGCTACATTTCAAAGCATAAAGGTGTTGTCCTAGTTAGTAACACCCAAGAAATGGGTGAATTATGTTATTTAAAAATTTAAAGCTTAAGATGAATGTAATGCAATGCAATAAGTAAAATAGTAGAGAGAGAAAGCAAACACAGAGTTTATAGTGGTTCAGCAAGCTTAGCCTATGTCTACTCTCTCTGTTTTGAATCACCACCGAAGTTTGACTATCTCTTTGTTTTTTTGGGTCAAGTAAAACCCAGTACAACTTCTTCTAAGGTGAAAGGCAATTGTATACTTGCTTTTTGTCCGATGAAGAGTAACCCAATACAATCTTCATTTGTTCCTGATGAAAATGGACCCAATACAATTTAGAATATTAATTATGTTTTTAAAACTCTCACAATAGAGCAAATGTATCAATACACTCGTACAAATAAATTTTCTCTCACAAGAAAAAATGAAGATTGGTTATAGTAGATAGAGGAAAAAACTATTCACATTGAGAATGTTTGAACAATGTTCAACAATTTTCAAAATAAGCTCAATTGATGCTCTTTGTCTTCAAGCTTTCTATTTATATTCAATCTCTTTGTGAAGACCCTTGTGTCTAATGGCTTGATTATGTGCATTTAATGTTTGCCATAAATATTATAGAAGTTACCGTTGAACTTTAAAACGTTAGGAAGTATCGATCCCTTCTGGCAGTGCATCGATCTGTTTGTGCAAAAATTGAATATGAGTTGGTCTTTAATCACAAGTGTCGATCCGTTCTTTTATATGTATCAATCTGGTTTACTTCATAAATAATTTTCAACTCTTTGAAATTTCAACGTATCGATCTCTTCAGCTTGGGTATCAATCTGGTTCACTTCATAATTATTTTTGAACTTTCTAGAATTACGAAATTTCGATCTCCTGTTCTCATGTACCGATCTGGTCTGCTCTGTAATTATTTTTCAACTCTCTAGAATTGCCATGTATCAATCTTTTTGGCTTAGATATCGATTTGATCTGCTTTGTAAATATTTTGTAGCTCTCTAGAATTGTCATGTATTGATCTCCTGAACTCTGAATATCAGTCTTCTCTATGTGTATCGATATGCTTCCTTCGAGTATCGATTTGCTTGTCTTAATGATATCTCTTAAAGTTTCTATCTTTGCAGATATTGATCTCTTCACTTCCATGTATCGACCTTTTTCAAGTGTATTGATCTGTTTACCAAGTGTATCAATATGTTTTCCAAAAATATCGATCATTTGTCTTCAAGTATCGATCCTGTTTAATTTTAAATGCACTTTTCACATAAATTTGTTAAGATTAAGTACAAGCACATTCACACACACTTATTTTAATTCACAATCTTGTCTTAAACCCATTTTATTATAATAAATTAATTTGAAATTATGTCAATCTCAGTCATCATCAAAAACACACAATTACATAGTATGATAACATCAATTTCATATTTAAATTACTAACATGATATCATCAAAAGGTTATAGATGCCTTAATAGTTTAGGTAAAGTCTACATTTCAAGACATGTTGTCTTCAATGAAAAATACTTCCCATTCAAGTATGATCCATCCTTTCATTATTGTCAAAAAGTAAGTTCATATCTTTTTTACTATTCATAACTAGGGATTGTGTCATTCGTTTCAATCTCCTTACGAGGAACACTAAAAGAGTCTCCTTTTGCCACTCCTGCATTCACTCAAGCATTATCACCATCACTCAACTAAGCTTCAACAGAGAAATCAATCTCTATCACACATAGTCCAACCACATAAACATAGAACCTAAATGTATAACACATAAAAATGCCATTCTCTACAATAGATGAACATGAAATTCAACCACTAAAGATAAAGCTATAACTATTAGCATCAAATAGGAAATACTCACCACATGATTACAAGGTCAAAGGCTGAAATCTTTAGTCCCAAGTTGTATCACCTGGAAATATAAAAAGATAAAAATGAAAAAATCCCAGAAACAACCTAAGAAGCTTTATGTGCTTAGAAATGAAAGAATGCTATGTTAAAAGAGTAAGAAGCCATGAAGAAAAGCTAAAGCTATGACTTGGTCCCATAACATCGTAAGCTTAAACTAGTTAGTAACAAGTGAGTGTTCAAGATTAAACACAATCCAAATGGGTCAATTATGAGACACAAATCCATATTAATAGCTAATGAGATACAATCAAATAACTGGGTGAACTTTATTGAAACTTTCAGTCTAATGGTGATATCTTTTATAATTAGGGTGGTGTTAAGTCTAGATAAGCACTTTGGATGGGACCTCAAACATGTAGATGTTAACAAAGCCTTTCTCAATGGAAACTTATCAGAAAATGTCTACATGCCACATCTGTTGAAGCATAATTAAGGCCCAGTACATCATAGGTCCAAAACCCAAAGGCATGGACCAAGGGATAATAAGGACCCTGGGTATTATAATAAGGACAAGGTGTCTCGAGGTCAAACAAGAGATCCTCCAAGACCTTGTAAAGTTATGACGAGGGCCTCAAGTCAATGTTACACCCCAAAACCTCTCCAAAAAAAGGTCTCGGACACGTGACACCTAAACTCATCTCAGATAAAAAAAGGCCTTGGCTGGATTATCATCTTAAGATCCCTATTTAAAGACTTTGGTTGAGACCCAACGAAGGTCCCCGAGCATGTCATACAATGGATCATATCATAAATAAAAAAGTTCTAAAAAGACCTTTGAGATTTCTCAACGGCTACGTGCACAGGAAAAATTCATCCCTTCTCCAAGTTCTAACCAGATTCTTCCATAATAAAGAACCTTAACTTGGTAAAAGTGCTCCATAATAAGGACTCTACACTCAATAGATAAATTCTACTAAAAGGGTTCCTAATCCCACAAAATTCGGAAGCCAATATTTATAAAATTAAATCTCCGCGATTCTCCCATAATGAGATTCTTATTTTCAGATTCCATAGAATTGTACTAAGTTTGAGAAACTTACACAAATAAAAAAGGATTTAATGACAACCAGGTACGCATGCATAAAAACCACCCCAGACTACATATATTGTTGGTTTTTTCTCTCCCTCTCTCTCTTTAAAATATAAAACCCTAACTTAAGCATCAAAAACTTACACAAATAAAAGGGATTCAAGCTTTGGTGGAGGAAGTAGCAAGAATAAAGAGGATGCTTCAAGCCAAATCTCAAGGGTTGGGAACGTCAATGTTAGCAAAAGCAATAAAAAGTAGCATTCCAAGTGTTTTACGTACTAAGAACCATGAAACCAACTTCTAACAAGACATTCCCAAGAGAAGGTACATGGCCGCTAAAAAAGGAAAAGGAAAGGCTCTCAATCATCCACCTGAGGGACTGCAAAGTGATGATGTATCATTCTGGTTTACTAGTGAAGTTCGACCGAAGTTTTAATATCCTCTAGAGAATTCAACGATTATTCACAAATGAGAGTCAGATGACTATTCCGGTCTGGAGGACATGAGAGTGTTTCTTGATCAGAAATGGTGCAAGGAGAGAGAAAACTTTTTACGTAAGTCACCTGAAAGTAAGAGGTTTAGGGAAGGTGGTGACCGGGTTGATAACCTGGAAGCCTACGTCAGAAAGTTGGTTGAAAAGTTAGAAGACCAAAAAAGACAAAGGCAAAAAAAGGGTGACAAGCTTACACCACTTATAGGAATGCGCTCTAAATCCCCATTCTTCTAAAGAATCTTTAATCTTGTTCGTCCTAGGAAGTTTAAGATGCCTCAGATAAACCCTTTTATAGGAAAGACTGATTCATCCCTACATATGAATTCTTTTAGAGAGATGATGTTGATCTAAGGATTAGATGAACTTTAGATGTGCCGCTTATTCCTATTAACTTTAGAAGAACAAGCAAGGAAGTGATTCATAGTCTAACTTCAAGTAGCATTCATAGCTTTGAATAGTTGTACGAGACGTTCGTTACTGAGTTCAAAGGATTAACTGGTAGCCTTAAAACTCCTAGCTCGCTACTACTCATGAAGCAAGGGGAAGGCAAAATTCTTAGAAACTTCGTTAGAAGATACCATGATGAAGTAATAGAACTAGGGGTTTACTATCACTCTCTAGCCCTAGAAGGTCTTAGGAAGGGTTTATGTATGAACCAAGGATATTATGCTGTACGAAAACCATTCATTACTACCAATGAAATAGTCAGGAGGAAGCTGTTGAACGAGATCGAAATTGAGGATCAAGTCGCCCTTAAGCAAAAAGAAGAAAAAGCTCTAGATCATTCTCTCGTAATGAGATTATGAACCCAAGGACAAACCGCAGAAGAAAACAAGACGACAGAAGAAATTCTCAAAACTTTGATAGAAATAAGAAAAAAGCTCGGGAATAAAATAAGACAACAGGTGGAAGAGACGAATTTGCCTCAAGAAGATACGGATCATCTAGGAAAGAAGAGGCAAAATAGATAGTTCACGTTCAAAGAGATAAAGCTTTCACTCCCTGAATGCCCCACTCTCACAGGTTTGGCAAGACATTAAAAGACAAGGAAACATATTGATGGAACCTTATCCTATAAAAGCTAAGGCGAGAGGAAATGTCCAAGACAAGTATTGTGAATTTCACCAAAGTGCTAGACACTTGACGAACGAATGTTTCAACCTCAGAAATCATATCAAGATGCTAATTCGAAATATTTACTTGTCGTATTTTGTAGCAAATAATAGGGAAGAGCTCAGTATCCCAGACCAATAGATTAAACATCAACAAACACACGATGAATGAACCCTGGTGATTTTTGGGGGAATTACATTGGCTGAAAATTCGAATAGAGCAAAAAAGAACTATTTATGATATTCACTGCCAAATGTCGTCTTGGACATCTACATCATGAATGTCCAAGCTGAGAAGAAACAAAAGATCGCCTCAATACCAGTTATGTTCACAGACAAAGATGAAGTAGGAGTACACTACCCACATGACAATGCCTTGGTAATAACTTTAATGGTAGGAACAACTCGGATCAGTTAAATCCTGGTAGATAAGAGGAGCTCAGCTAATATTATTTTTAAGAAAATTCTCAACTCCTTAGGAATTGAAGATTTGAAACTAAAACCTGCAGAGACAACCCTTCACGGCTTTGACAAATCATGCGTCTATCCATTAAGGATAGTACAACTACCTACCACCACTGGAGAAAAGCCATATCAGAAGACCATCATGGTTAAATTTTGGGTAGTTTATCTTAGAATGCTACATACCATGATTCTCGGGAAATCATTCCTTAAAGCTACAAAGGTTGTAGAGAGTATTTACTATCTAAAGCTAAAGTTCAGGACAAGAGAAGGAATCAGAATGGTCAAAGGAAGCCAAAAAGAAGCTCATTGGTGTTTTGTAGCCTCTTCAAAAACTCATGCTACCTGTCAAAACGTCCTTAGGCGAAAGTTCTTAAAGTCGATAACGAGAACTTACAAGACAAATAGGTAACAAGCCACCAACACTAGAGCCTACAGATAAGATGAAGTCCGTTATCCTAAACCCTGAAACTCCTCAAAAGACTGTCAAAATTAGCTCTCATCTTTTAAAGGAACAGAAGGTGGTATTTAAAGACATTTTGAGACGGCATATGGACATATACGCGTGGACGCATGAAGATATACCTAGGATCGACCATCAAGTAATTTCACATCAGCTTGCAATCAATCCTCAGTGCAAGCTAGTAAAACAAAAAAGACGGCCATTTAACACTAAAAGAAGATAAGCAATACATGCCGAGATGGATAAGCTGATGAAAGTAAAATTTATCAAGGAAGTACACTATCCAGAATAGGTGTCACGTATAGTGATGGTCAAAAAATCTAACGGGAAATGGAGAATGTATGTGGATTTCACAGATTTAAACAAGGCATGCCCCAAAGGCAGTTTTTCACTTTCTATGATAGATCAACTAGTACATTCAACAACTGGGCATAAGCTATTAAGCTTCATAGATGTGTTCTCAGGTTATAATCAGATTAGAAAGCATGAACCATATCAAGAAAAAATCGGTTTCATCACTGACCAAAGGTTATATTACTATAAGGTGATGCCTTTCAGATTAAAGAACGTAGGGGCACTTTTCAAATATTGGTCAATAGAGTTTTCAGGTCGCTAATTAGGAAGACCATGGAGGTTTATGTAGATGACATGATCACTAAATCTCTAAAAGCCTAAAACCACATGGGGCATCTGGAAGAGACATTCTCCTATCTGAGAACATACAACATGAAGCTAAATCCTGAGAAGTGCGCATTCAGAGTCCAAGCTAGGAAGTTCTTGGGACTTTAGAGCCTGACGAAACGACTAGTAGCATTGAGCAAATTCCTCTCCAAGGTGACTAATAGATGTTTTCATTTCTTCCAAATTATGGAAAAGAAAAAGAAGATCGAGTGGATCGAAGAATGTGAGAACAGTTTCTAAGAGCTGAAACAATATCTCACATCTCCACTGCACCTAACGAACCTTAAGGCAGAGGAAGTCATATACATTTACCTGACAGTTAGTGACCACTCGGTCAGTTTTGTTTTAGTAAAAGATGACAATGAGAAGATCCACCATCTCATCTATTACACCAGTAAAGCATTACTAAACACCAAAACAAGGTACTCCCCACCTGAGAAGTTAGCACTGATACTAGTAGTAGTAACAAGAAAGCTGCAACTGTAATTTCAGACCCACAAGGTCATAGTGCTAATAAATCATCCTTTGAGACAGATCTTGAATTGACCTAACCTCTTTAGTCGACTAATAAAGCGCTCAGTCGAGCTCAACGAATATGACATCAATTATCAACCCAAAAAAGCAATAAGGGATAGGTCTTGGCAGACTTTATAGTTAAAAATCAGTAGCTGAACACTTCTTTATCTACCAAATCGAGGAAAGGCATTTCGATCGAGAACAAGAAGAGTTAGATATAAGTAAGCCGACTTGAAGCCTCTTCATCAACGGAGCTTCTAACGCACAAGAAAGAGGGCCTGGTGTTATTCTTGTGAAATCGGAGGGGGCTGAGGTAATATATTCCTTAAAATTTAATTTTAAGATTACTAACAATGAGGCGAAATATAAAGCTTTGATTGCAGGGATCAAGTTAGCTAAAACATTAGGAATCGTGAGCAAGAATATCCAATGTGATTCCCAACTAATAGCAAGGCAAGTTGATGAACAATTCCAAGCTTGGGAGAACAACATGCAAGCTTATTTGGAAAAAGTTAGGCAACTCCTAAGCTTTTTGGAAATTGTTACTATAAAATATATCCCAAGATCAGAGAATTCTAGAGCCAACATACTAGCAAAATTGGCCTCTACTTCAAAGGAAACGTCACAGCATCGGTCTCAATCAAAATATTTGAACAAAGGAACACTGATAAAAGTATCGACCAACCTTGTATAGCCCAATTGGACTATTCCCCTTATTGGATTGAAAAAATAAGGTCTTATATCTAAGAGGGAAAACTTCCAAACAACAAGAATGAGGTGTCCATAACTCAAAAAGTCCTGAGGCAAAGATATTATTGGCCAACGCTTTCATAGAATACAACTCAGGTAGCTAAAACTTGTCACAAATGCCAAGTATATGGCAATATTTCGAGGCAGCACCCTAAAATGCTAACAACTTTAACAAGACCTTGGCTATTCTCTCAATGGGGATTGGATCTCATTGGACCCCTACCCCTAGCACAAGCTAACACAAAATATGTTATAGTGGCCATAGACTATTTCACCAAATAGGTAGAAGTTAAGCCGCTAGCCGCCATTACCGAAAGAAGGGTCACTACATTTGTCAAACATAATATTATCTATAAGTTCGGAATACCTCAAGTGCTGATCACAGATAATAAAAAATAATTTGACAACGCAAGCTTTAGAGAATTCTACTTGAATTTCTCAATTGGCCTCAAATTTGTAACACCCGCTTATTCAAAAGCTAACGGATAAGTGAAGGCCACCAACAAGGTCATTAAAAAGGCACTTAAGAATAAGCTCAATGAGTACAAAGATGCATAGATTGACAAACTTTTAGAGGTTCTTTGGGCATATAAAATCACCCCAAAGGTGGCCACAAGCGAAACTCAATAAAGAAAGAGCATAAATACGTAATTATACATCTTCAGAAGATCAAGGCTATATTAGATCTGAAGTCAAGCCACATAGACCAAACTCAATAAAGAAAGAGCCGATAGAAGCCATAAATGGTGTCTTCATGAGGCAACTATCTCTGTTTTAAAGATTAATCTAGAAGCAGTAAACCTTTCCGCTAAGTCCACTTTTGATAAGGGGATGACTGAGGCTTTTAGGAATTGCCTTGTTCATAAATCCCATCATCAACCTTAGTTGGCTTGAAGGTGCTCTTCTTGAAGTTACTGGCAGTGTTGCTAAAGATAGAGCTATTGAGGGTACCCCTACTAGTTAGGATAAAGTTAAAACAATTTTGGTGATGGGGACTTTGGCATGGGCAAAAATTCTTTTGATGCAGGAGATGCTGAAGTGCAGCAGAAAAAGGGAGAGGATCAAACTAGCGTATTAAAAGGTTAAGCTAAAAATGTTAAGATTTCCAGTTCCTTGGGGCCCAAGGAGACTTTTGTAGCTGCCCCCTCTGGTGACCAAACTCATATTCTTTAGTTTTATTTTTCTTGTTTTTCTTCTCTGAACTTATGGCCCTTAGGTGTTTATTTTATATAAGCTTTTTCTTTTATATGGTTATGGTTAAATATGATTAATTAAGTAAGTTAGTATCCTTGGGTTTTATTAATCAATAATCTAGAACGCTCTCATAATTGACTTAATAATCAACTTAGTAAATGCCTTCTAACTTACTTAATAATCGAGGACTCCTTAATAATTGACTTAATAATCAACAAAGTAAATGCCATTTGTTTTACTTGACTAGTAATTGAGGACGCCTTAACAATTGACTTAATAATAAACTAAGTCTCATTTTCCTTAAATAATAACCGAGGATGCCTTAAGAATTGTCTTAATAATTTAACAAGTGAATATCTTCAATTTTTCTTAATTAAGAAATTAAGAGGTAGTGATAAATCAACCAAGTAACTACCCTCAAATTTACTTGATTAATAGCCGAGAAAAAAAATGTAAATCAATCAATTGACTCTGCCTCCTTATCTGGAAGAATATTACTCATTGGTATTACTTATAAAACCTTTAAGCGTTCTCTTAGATCACTCTACCTCTTTGGCAGGAAAATAGCTGCACATGGTTATTTTCATTTTTACTCTTATCATTTTCTGAGATCATCCTGCCTCTTTGGCAGGGAACATGCTACTTAACAGTATTTTAATTTCTACCCTTGAGTATCTTCTAAGATCATACTACCTCTTTGGCATGGAATGTGCTACTCAGAGGTGTTTTTATTTCTACCCTTGAGCACCTTCTGAGATCATCCTACCACTTTGAGCATTTTCTGAGATCGAACTTTGAACCTGCCCTCTTTAGGTGTTTAACAAGAGAACTTACATATTTTCATAAATGTATGACTAGAAAATAATTTTTATTAAATAAATAATTTCATATTTACATTGACAAAAAAATTATGTTCTAATGATAATACTTCCTTCGCATATCTACATTCCAATGTTTCCATACAATCATTTCATTCAGATATCCTAATTGATATGCTTCTAGTTTGTTTATTTTTAGTTCTTTGAATGATCCTTTCCAATTTAAGTCGAAGGCAACTTCCTATGGTTTTCTTATGTTTAAAGTTGTTCTTCTGAGTACTAGATTTTCATTCTTCTCTCTCATCATTGCCTTCATATTTTTCTTGATGGTTTTTTTTTTTTTTTTAGTCTTGACCAGGCCGTTTGATTCTGGATGAGCATATGATTCTAAGCGAAAATTAATCATTAATTCCGAGCACAACTCGTTTGTTTGAAACGACAATTGTTGGGTAGTCATTCTCTATTATTTCTTCTACTCTTCTTTTTTGCCATCTTGTGCAGGGAATTTTTCTTTTTGTGTTGCCATCAATTTTGCCAACAACCTACCCAAATTCTCGTGTGCCTTGGGAAATTCTCTATCTCCATTAGCCTTAATCTCCTCATCTCTTTTATTTCTCTAAATCCTGACTTCTGTTGTTTTTTATATTACACTTTCGCCTATCCTTTGGCGAGTATTTCTTTTGTGTCAGGCCTAAGCTTTTTACAAATTCCAAATTTGTTTCATTTGGTTTAAGCTTTTTACAAATTCCAAATTTGTTTCATTTGGTTTGGCTTTTCTGGAATCTCTTTTACACCCTCAATTTCAGGTATTCGTTCTTTTGGGCTACAATTTATGTTCTATCGTTCTTCCTCTGCATGTCTTTTTCCTATGCTACTTACTTCGAAAGTTATGATAGTTCTTGATAATGATAGCTTTGCGTTCATATCCCCACAAATGAAGCCAACTATTGATACTTCATTTTCTCCTTCCAAATGTCAACACGTGATTTACTTTCCATGGGATCAAATCTGTTGATATAGATGCTTTAGAATTTTTTAATCCTTCTCAAGTCAATTGGATGTGCAATGATTCAGAATACTTAACTGATAATTTGGTAGTTCTTGTAAGTCGAAATAGATTAGGGGTGCTGACTGCCTAACGATAACTCTCTGATACTTAAATTAGTAATAGGTTATCATTAGTAAGGGTGGTTGTGTGTAGGGTTTCTAAAATAATAAAAATAATGAAAACAAGAAATCTAATTTCTACTTCAATGGCTCCTTCTGATTGCTTATTGACAAAATAATGACCACGAATTAACAAGAATTTTGGGGTCCCTTTCTTTTTGTTTTAGCCTTTAGTTATAAGTTCTAGGCTTTTACTTATTGTAGTTGGAGTTGAATTTTTGACAAAGTTATCTTTCAATAGGATTATGATACATACACTATTTAGAGATTTTTTAACCTTCACTTTCTTTTGTTTTTTTTTAAGTGAAGTTAGGAGTCTGACTCATCAAGAGTCATATTGAAATTCTAAATCTTTTTAAGATATCTTAATAAAACAAGACTCCTTGCAAATATGACCCGAGGACATCTTGAGCTGTCCTTAATCTTCAGGCAGTATTACTTATTCTTTTCAAGCATAATCCGAGGAAAGCCTAATTTCTCCTTTGTCTGAAATGCTAACCTCTGCCAGTGAATATAAACAACCTAATTCGACCCGCTCTCACTTTAAAGATGGCTTCTGAAAAGAATAGTTTTGTTATACTAATGTAGACCATTTTTGCTAACATGAGGATGATTTGGCTGATAGAGAATATCATGATCCAATACTATTAAAGATAACTTATAATTGAATTAAAATTTAGTATTCATAACACCTATAAGAGAGTAAATCACAGTTTAAAATAAATAAAATTAAAAGGATGAATCAACTATCCATTTACGATTAATTATTAGGGTTTTTTTTTAAATAATAATAACGGAAGACAACAAATTCTCTATTGGAACAACGGCAAGGAAATATATACCATTGAAGATTCATGAACTACTACTCTTTTTCTTACTCTCTTATACATGCTCCCTACCACAAGTAATGATTTACATTGGATGACTTAATTTTCTTTTCTTTTCGGTTATCAATTCATGAGCAATGTCAAATGCAAAGTCCATTCTACTAGAAAACATGTTAAATCTATACAGCCATAATATTTCGAGTTCAGACATAGGGTACTCTTCTTGTCCCAACACCCTTTAGCATGGTGTGGAGATTGTAAACATCATTAATATAAATTGCGGCTGAATCGCAAGCTACCGATTTTATAGATTAGTTCTCATGGGGAAACTGTACATGAAGAAAGCAAGTTCGGGTGGTGAATAATGTTTCATTGAAGGAATCCTTGGTTAACCAAACCATTATCATAAAAGAGATTTATCCTTGTGTGTAGAGTAAAATATATGAATGTTTGAAATTCAGACTTCAGACAAAAAACAAACATGCCCAGTAAATGGGGGATTATTAGTATATTTTAGGGTGTAAATTGAAGAAATTTTAGGAAACGGAGATAATTTTTGTTTCATTGAATTATTCAAACATATAACAATACCTTCTATTTATTTAGGAATAGGAAAACCAAATACTAGAAGGAAAGTAGTCATGTTATGATTATGAGATACAATTTTTATAAATAAAGATATGACTGATTATGATAGATTATGACAGATTTTATTTTAATTCTTGCCATGTCATTTTCTGTTAATTAAGCCATTCTTATCATCCTCCCTCAAATTTGTGGTAATTAATAATTTATTCAGGGGTCCAAGTGTAATTAACCAATAAAATATTCATTGAAGTGAACGGTGGCGCGCGTGGCTTGGGCTGGATTGATGGCGTTACACATCAATTGACAGCGACAAGATGGATAATATGATTTTAGACATTTTGCATATACAAACAGGATTCAGTAGCCGGTATAGGCGATCTTTTTGTTACTGTGATATCCAATATTGAGCTTCAAGTTGAAAAAGGAATTTAATTTGAAATGTTGCCTTCTTAAAAGAGGAAACCAAAATCAAGCTTGAAGCTTTTGTTGCCAAGGATGATATGAATGAATGGTTACCAACTTGATCCGAGAGATTTCCTTACATATGAATGATAGAAATAGCTTATTATTAATTAATAACATTCAAAGTCGGAAAAATCTCCTCTTTGACACAATAATAGCAGGAATGTTTCTTTTATACTAAAAATTCATAAAATCTCAATATAATTTGCGAGTATATAATAAAAGTTTCTTTACGTGGAAGGATGATGATAAACAATTAAATAAAGACGTTTCCCAATATTCAAAACAACCCTCTCAATATTCATTGTCTGATTTTGCAATTATTTAATTGTAGTCATTAACAGACAATAGTTTATGGAAACTTAATTTTGCAATTATTTAATTTTTGTCAATTTTAACTTTAATTCTTTTCTATAAATAGAGGCCGTTTTATAATCTTCAATAATCATCCACTAAAAACTCGTTATTCTTATTCTAAAACTTCTTCATAAATAGCCTCACCCTTTTATCACCCTTTTTACATTTAAAAGTGCCATTAAATTGTTCTAACTTCTTTCTATAAATAATAATAATAAATAATATTATTTAACAAATAATATTAATTTTATATTCCTTAATAATTTTAAAATTAGAGGTAGATAAAAACTTGAGAAATTAAATGAATTTAGAACCAAATAAAACAAATTATTTTTTAAATTAGAATTGAATGAACTCCGGACTGATTCTTTAAATTAAAACTCTCCTTTCTCTCCTATATTTATGTGTGTTTTCATTCTCTCCCTTCTCTCCTTTCTTTGCGGTTTGTAATGAGATTTCTTTTCATTCTCCTTGTTTTTTCATCCTACAAAGCAATTATAATTGTTCTCTTTTTTTGTGTGTAATTTTTCATCATACAAACGGCTCATAATTGTTGTCTCATTTTCAGTTTGTCTATTTTCTTTTTTTTTTTTT
>JAXCLQ010069249.1:0-14484 GCA_035584115.1 Cedrela odorata
TAACAAAATTAACAAGATATAAATTAAAATTCAAGTTTAAATAGATAAAATAACGTTATAAAAATAGAGTTATCAACAAACAACCCTCACGATTCATACGAAGACACTTTTTTTTTTTTTAATTTCAAAAAATAGTGGTGAAACTTGTATAACAAAGTCAAAAATAATACATTTAAAACTTATTAAAATAAAATCATATTCCCTTTTCAGAAATAAAAACAAGCAACCCCTATTAATGCTTTAGCTTTCCTTCTTCTTTTTTCTTTTTTTCAATCAAAAAACTTGTATAATAAAAGCAAACATATGAATGTTGATGAAATTTTTCAAAATTCAACACTCATAATAAAACACTGAAAGTAATGCGTATTTGTTGAAAAAATAATATATATATATATATATATATATTAGCAATGATCCCAATATTATTCAATAAAATCATGCCATGCCTTTTAAATTTGTTCTTTCTTATATTTTATTCATTTTATAATTAGTTAATTTCGGAATAAATATATATGTACTGTATTATTTTAAAAATTTTCAGAATAACAAATTTTATTATTCCTTCTTTTGTCATATATTTCATATAATTTTTCTTTTAAGATGATGTACGTAGCATGTACTAATATCCCATTAATTTATGTGGATGAAATTTGTACATGTAGTACTCCTAAAAATAGAATACTGTAGATTAAATTGAACAATAATTTCTATATTTATTGTTGTTTTTAAACCTTAATTCTTTTGTGTATTTATTTAAGTAAATAAAAAAAAAATCAAAACTCCTCCCCAATTGTAATCTAAGCGCTGACTCAATCTCTTATCACTCTAAAAAATTTCAAAAATTATATTTTAAGATAAGAGAAGTTATTTAAAAAATCATAAAGGATAAAAATTGTATGTGAATTGTAACCCTGATAACCCATCTGATCAAAGTCTAAGTACACACACTTACCCATTTCTTGTTACCTAGTGGAGTTGAGTTGTTGAGGCCCGAGGATGTCTTGACCGTTTGTAAATCACGTTCTCCGCATAATCGTTTACTATTTGAATAATTACCCACGATCACCCAAGATCACGGGATGATTATTATCGAATCATCTCTAATAACCATTCAACCACTCATTACATGAGTAACTACTCACAATCAGGGAGTAGTTATTGTCAGTCTACTATTTGAATAATTACCCACAATTACCCACGATCAGAGGATAATTATTATCGGATCATCTCTAATAACCACTCAACCACTTACTACGTGAGTAACTACTCACAATAATAAGAGAGTAGTTATTGTCGGTCATTTCTTGTAACCGCTTAACTAATGTCTATAAAAATAGGATTCATTCACCTGAGAGGGAACAAAAAAAAAATATCTAGCTATTATCCTATCAAATCAATTATAAATATATTTCCCTCGACTTAATTACTCTTTAATTATTTATTTTTAAATATTTTTTTTTCTTTATTGCATTTTGATTAGCATACATATATTGTTAATTTAAGTATTAGAAAGTTTTCACGGATGACACACTAAAATCTTTTATATTTGTTAATTTTAGAAGGAGACAAGATATTGAAAAATCGAGGTGAGAATTTTGTTTGTCAACATTTGATGTTGAAAAATAAGTGTTGAAATAAATCAATGGTCTATAATATTACAGTGCAAAAACTTAAAATATTTATTATAAAAGTTATAAATTTTAATATAAAACATGAAATTTTAATGTAAGTTTTGAAAGTTTCAAACTTGAAATAGCAGTAAAGAACTTGGACCAAAAAGTCTATGTAAGAATACATTAATGTATTTTAGTCAATTTTTTTTTAAAAATATTAATAATAAAATATTGTAACATACAGCTTATATATTAGAGAATGACTTTTACATCAAATCATTCATTTTACTAATTTTTATAATCAATAACACTAAAATTACAAACTCATATATTGTTGTTAGGTATTTTGTAAATTTTAGTAATTTTTATTTTATATAAAAAAAATTTAATAATAATATAACTTTGTCGGTTTTATTTTATTTTATATTACTTTTCAATAATTATTACATTAAAAAAAAAGGTGTACAATTTTGATTATAAGAATAATTTTGGTCTGGAATTTGGTATGGAAAATTTGTGTGATCATTAAAACGAGAACATCAGTAGATACAATAAATATGGGGCCAGAACAATGATATTCGACAATATTTTTACATAGAATTATTTGTTTCATTGCCAAGGTTTGGCGTGCAATATTATTATTGAAAGCTTTTGAAAATAACGTTTCAACTAACGGACGACAAGCAGTCCAGTTAATTTTTGTAATGGTGAGAGTTATAGGTTTCCCTAACGAACCAGTCCAATACCATTAGGAATGACAATCAATTGGGATCGTCATTTTCATCTTACTAATATTAAATAAATTTAAAAAAAAAAGATCTATATGATATTAATAAAATTATATAAATAAATAATAATAAGTTAATGTAAATAATTTGACGCGTCAATAAATTATTTATTTTAATTTATATATAAACGTTAATAAATTAATAAATTATAATTTCAATTATTAATAAAAATAGAGAAATGAAATGAAATGAAATTTTTAGAGTTCTATACTTTTTATCAATTTTGTAGAAATATATTTTATTTAGTAGAAGAAAAAATAAAATCTTAAGAGTCTATTTCTTTGTCAATCTTGTGTAAATATACCCAAAAAAATAACTTAATCATTATAATTTGTTATTTAATTTATTATCAACTAATTATTATATTTTTATTTTAATAAATTTTTATTTAATTAAAATTAATTATATATGTTAAAATATAAATATAAATTAGTAATTTTTCAATATTTATATAAAGATTGATAAAGGTGGACTTAAAACGACATATTTTCTTTGTGGATGAGCAACAAAGTTGTAAATTATTCGTAAGTTCCGAAAATTGCTTAAGCTATTTTTTATTTTATTTTATTATTTATTTAGTTTAAGCTTAATTGTAGGCGTGGGGTCTTAATTTATAGAAAAGAAAAGGCGTTTCTGTATGTCACCCTACGTTTCAAGGGTGTAAGGGGCAAAGCCCCCGAAAAGAAAATAGAACCAATTCAATATAATATTTGGTTGTAGTTTAAAATTTTGTGAGAATTGTGTGTTTAAGCCAAACAGATCAATACTTTTATAGAAGGTATCGATACATTATAAGTTAGAGAGTTTGAAAAAATTTACAAGTTAAACCAAATCGATACCTTCATTAAATATATCGATACATCTCAAAGGGATCAATACATGAAGGTAGATGTATCAATACTCGGGATCGAAAAAATTTTCATATTTAAATTTTAATAAATGGATAGATACCCTACCCAAATAGATCGATACCCAGTCCTAAGGGATTGATACCTAGTCCAAAGATACCGATATATAAATTTGTTAGATAAAATATGTGAAAAAGTTCAAGTTTAAGCTATAAGTATTGATACATGGGACTGAGGAGATCGATATATGTACCAAGGTATTGATACTTAAGGAATGCAGGTTGATACTTGATGAAGGGATCGATACCTTCATCAAAGGTATTAATACTTAGCAAGTTAGAGACTTAGAAAGAAATTACAAGTTGACCAAATCGATACTTATGAAAAAAGTATCGATTCATTTAAAAATAGAGAGTTTGAAAATAATTACAAGATAGACCAGATCGATACCTTTCATCAAAGGTATCGATACATGGCAAGTCAAAAAGTTCAAAATTAATTACAGGTTAGACTAGATCGATACCTCCATCATAGGTATCAATACTTTAAAAAGAGGAGGATCGATATATAAAAGTAAATGTATCGATACTCGAGATTGATGAAATTTCCAGAATCGAATTTTTAAGGAACTGATCGATACCTAGACCGAAGGTATCGATACCCAACCTAAGAATATTGATACTTAATCCAAAAGTATCGATACATGATATAAATTTAGGTAAAATATGACTGACAATTTGGTCTTCCACCCATTTCTATAAATATTCAAGAGGGGGATTCGACTCTCAATATTTCTTCACTCGTGTTTCACTCTCTCTCTTTCTTAAACATTTATCTTTCTCTCTTTCGGTTTTGGGCTAATCTTTCTAAATCGTTGGTTTATTCTTGCAAATATATGTTGCCCAATGATTAACTCACATCTCTTCTACAAATTGATACCAACTTTGGACTGGAAACAGCAAGGAAGGAATTAGGGTTTAAGAGAAACTTAGAGCTTTTCCGTTTAATCGACTAATTGAGGTTTCTATGAATTTTTGCAGGCAAAAGATAAGTCTATTAACCCATTAGGAGTTTAATCTTGAGAATTTGATTTTGTTAAGAACCTAGGGTTTACTATTCATGCAAAAATTCCTATTTGATTACACATTGGAAATTTAGAATAGTGTTAAATGGTGATAATTGAAGTATATGATTGTCAATATATGAGTTGATTTACATTTAGAATATGTATATTCATCTTAAATGAAAATGTGAGTTTAGAATACTCACGGCCATGAGATTTCAATGTTAGAAATCGGATAAATGACACTCGTTAGTGTAATACCCAAAAAATTAAACTAAGGGCATTTTAGTAATTTTACACACCATGGGTACTTTGGTTATTTTATAAATTTATGTCGAGGTGTTAAAAACTGAGTTAACAACATTATATAAATGCTTAATTAGTTATTGGGCTTGATTTGATAATAATTTATTAAGTTTAGAAAAAATTTTCTTAAAGCTCTATTTGCACACCTGACCTTCAAACGAAAATTGGCATTTATTGAAAAATCTGATTGATAAACGGTTTAGTTCTACTGAAAGAGAACTCAATAAGAATCAATATGAATTAAATTACAGTCAAATCTGAGATCAAATAAAGGAGAATTGAAGTATAGAACATAGAAAATTTTCAAATAACGTATTTACCCTTTTTCTATTTAAGCTCCTTTTAATTTTTAAGGGTAAATATGTAATTTGTTTAAATTTTCATGTCAATTAAGGTTGGCTGAGAACCAAACGCAGGGTATCTTCTTCTCCTTTCCAGCAACTTCATTTTATCTTGTTTTAATATATATATATATATATATATTTAATTTCTCACAAATTACTCGATTTCTGACCAATTAAAGTTCTGTTTCTTATTACAAATTACATCTACATGACACGATCTATACTTTAAGAGCTTTGTTTGGGCGATTCGGTTAACGATTTAGCCAGGAGGAGAATAGTATTACTATTCATAAATTGGGAATTTTTAAAATTACTTGCAATTCGGTCATTTTATGGTTAAATTGACACCTTGGTATGGTTCATAGCTTCGTTGTTGTTGTATTTATGTATTTTTCGATAATTTACTATTCATCACGAGGTACTGTTCATAAAGAAAATACTGTTCATACCGGATAATTTTTGTAAATTATACTTGTTAGGTTAGGATTAAACCGATTAGTTGTTAGATTAGATAAAATTAAATTTTGTCAAAAAATATAAATAGTGATAGTATTATTGCGTTTGATTTAGATTTTGAAATAATGTGTTATCGTACGAAATTGGTTAGTAGTAGTAAATTAAATATAATCGACACTTCGATTATTAATCGTTAGATTCGTATTGTAAAAGAAAATAGAATTAAAAAATAGGAAAACTTTGTTGTATATTAATATCGTAGTTAAATTGTAAACATGTGTACTTAAATTATTATGTTAATAATTAGTATAAATATGTTATGATACGCCGAGAGAGTGACCATCCAGCCCTCAGTGATCGAGGTTCTATTTCGTTTTTAGCGACACTTGTTAGTGAATTTTTATTTGTTTTTCATTTCTTTAAAATTATTTTATAAAACTTAATGTTTTTCGAAATATGGAATAGTTTATTTATAAATTGATTTACATTCTATTTTATATAAAAAATGAGATCTGCTTTGAGCTATATGTGCATATTGTTGTGGAGGAGTTGTTAAGATATTATTTTGAGGTTAGGAGGAGGCTATTGTGTTTTGAATTGTATTTTATTTCTAATTTCTATATTTATGATAGTATACTAGTCATTACTTTAATTTTTACTTAACCCTAGCCGAGAGATATAAGGGGGAAAGTTTATGTGTTTTGAAATCACATTCTGATTTGTATTATGTGAAGGTACCGGTACATGTGAGAAGTAGGGGGTGAAAGGCGGTTTGATATCTAACTAGAAATTTGTACACATCACTATATATTATTCTATTTTCATTTGACTATTTAAAATTTTAATTCTGAAAATTATTATAATATGCAGTGGATGTCTTGTTAATATGATTTCTGTCTGAAATTGATTATAAGTTTAAACATACGTTATGTCAAAACTAAATTTATTAAAATTTTTATTTCAATATCCACTCACTGAATTTTTCTCAAAACTCACCCCACTACAGTTTCCTGTGAGTGCAGAATTTTTTTCTAGGTGAGGATTCTAGGAGATATTTGTGAAGAGCATCGGAATTCCAAATTCTCCATGCAGTCAACTAGGAGTTCGTGTTGAGGTCTGTTTTGTACATTGGGCACAACGCCTAATTATGTATATACATTATGAGTGTGTCTTCTGTATATTTTTATGCATACTGATATGTGTGCATATACTCTTTTATTTATGAATATCCTAGTTTATGTCTGGAATTGTATTGATGGGCATGGAGCCTTTAGTATGTGTGTGAGTCATGCATATAATTTGTAGTTCTCTGCACTATAGTTTACAAGTACAAGTTTTTGTCCGAGGCTTATAGGGGTAGGATATCCCTACCTCTATGCCATTACGATACCGATTTACCGGTATGTGACAGTTAGTGAGCTTCGTGATGTGATATGTGTCAACTAAGGGAATTAAGACATGTTTCCACGAGCATTACATTTAATGCATATACATTAAGTTATTTGGAATCGTGAAATTCATTATATATGCATGTTTGGTAGTAGGTTCCGACAACCCGCGAGAAGAACTAATTGAGTGTGAGAAGCCATAGTGGGAGTGATTATCTACCCCTTGTTGTGAGTAAATTTATACATACATGACTGTGTAAATATATATACGTATTGTGTATGTGTATGTGTGTGTATATATATATATATATATATGCTTGTATGTTAAACAAGCCATTTTATATGAAATGAAATTTAAAATGAATTTGTTTATAAATGCTTTGCATGATATTGAGACATTTTGTTTATTTGGTCTATTGAATGAAAAATGATATAATATACAAGCTGAAATGGTCGAGGAAGCCTGATTTGTTTAAATGTTTTATAATCATTGTTGTAAATGATTTGATTTAACTATGCATGTATATTGGTGATATAGCCAATGAGCTGAATTATTGTTATATGGCCAGTAGGCTTGTTTTTACTATATATATAAGAAGATAGCCTATGGATGGACATATAAGATGCCGCATAGATAAGTGGAGTCACAGTGAGGCTGGTATAAAGGGGAGAGGCCATGGCAAGCCTACTGTGTGCTGAACACACGTGTATGCAGTTATAAGTACCCTATGGAAAGTCTTGACAGCTTGATAGAGTTATCTTGGATTTGACGAATTGCGAGAACACTCACTAGTGTCACCAAGTGACTACTTAGGATCAACATCAATATGGCAAGTTTGTTTTTTTAAATATGCATATTTTTACAAGAAATGAATGATTTTGTAAAATATGAGAAAATAGTTTTCTATTTGGTAAATCTCTATTGCATATGATTTTATGCATGAAAAGCTCACTGATTGTTACAGATTTGTCCCCGATCAAAGTAGCGTGTCGATTACGTATGACTACCCCGGATTGATTTTTTAAAAACTGTTTGCAGACTAATAAAATGTATTGTGATAATTGATTTAAATGAACATGTAAATATATATATATATATATCTACTTTGAGTACATTGTGAAATGAATCCCTATATTTGTATTTGTAAATGTGTGTGCATGTATGTATATATGTATGTATTTTATTTACTCACTGAGTGTAATTGTATACTCATTTCTCGCCATTTCAGTTTTCAAGTTAGGCGCTTTAGTTCTCACTGGGCTAGTGGTAGCCACAAAGAACATTCAGCACTCTAGGTAGGTTCTTCTTGACTCACATGTGTATTATGTCTAAGCTAGGTTCTTCTTGACTCACATGTGTATTATGTCTAACTGGATAAAGTCATTTGAAATTGTGATGTATTTGTAAACTAAACGTTTTATATAAATGTTTATGTAAGTTTAACCCAATTGAGAATGATTCTTATTATTATGATATTATAATTATTTGCTACAAGTTGGGGATGAATTGATCATGAAAATCAATTTTTTGATGATGATCTCATGGATGAAAACAATTGCTTTATAAACTATTTTCAAAGGTTATGATTGACAGGTAACAAGTTAGCCTTGCAGACTTTCTTGATACATTCTGGGTATATAGAGTGTATCATGAGAGTTTGTAGTAATTGTCACGAGTAGACCTCGGGTTCGGGGCGTGACATAGGGTTTCAAAGAGATTTGAGGAGTTTTTGTTTAATTGAAAATCAAAGGTGTCTATGAACTTCTACAGGTTACCGGTATATTTATTAATCTATTAGAAATTTGATTTTAAGATTTTGGAATATGTTGAAATTTAAGGATTTACTATTCCCTCATATTTTTATTGATTTTGCGTAAAAAATAATAGATTTATGTTAATTGGCATTAATTGGAGTATTTTAATAGTCAATTATGAGTTAGATATTATTTGGAATGAGTATATCTATTTTAGATGAAACTGTGGTATTAGAATATTTACTGCAATGAGATTTTATTATTGAAAATTAAATAAATAACCTCAATTAGTTAAGTCTCGAGAAATGTGTCATATATCATTAAGAAAATTTTAGCCATATTTTCTATGAATATTGCATTTATGTGTAATCATTTGAATTGTGAAAGTTATAATTATATATATATATATATATATATGTAGTATTAGGTTTCGAGAACCCGAGATAAGAACCAAGTGGGCGCGAGGACCCTTAGTGGGAGTGGTTACCATCTCCTTTGTAGTGAGTAAATTTATATATACATGAATATTTAAATATATGTATGTTATACATATATGTATGTTTGTATGGCTTCCTTGTAAACATACAAAACTGGAAACAGTTCATAATAAAATATTCCCTCCATGAGATTATTAATATTAAAAAATTGATCTCCATGATCAATTCATCTTCAACATGTTTAGAAAATAAAATATTAATATAGAAAACCATTTACATATGGATTGAATAAAATAATAAAATTTACAAAAATACTTAGTTCACAATACTTTACATATGTCCAGATAAAACAAATCCATAATAAATACATATCCAGTAAAGTACATATCCAGTGGACCCTAGCTTTATACGTGAGTCAAGAAGAAAAAACCTATCCAAAGTGTCGTATGCTCTCTACCGTTACCATTAGTTCAGCAAGTACTAACGTTCATAACCTGAAAATTGTAATTGTGAGAAGTATATAACTATACTCAATAAGTAAATACATATATACTAATATACATACATTCACATGCATTTTTATAATTACAGATATTAGGATTCTTATTTCCATGTAGTTTAAAGTACATGTATACATTTCATTAAATCAAATAAACATAAAACAAAGCCATTGGTCTGTATATATTTTAAAACCAAAAACCGGGCTCGTTATACTTTCTCGACCGCTACCTTGGCTGATGTAACGTCGAAAACCACCAGTAACTCTTTTCATATATAAAACCATATGCAATGCATTCTTATAAAGCAAATACTATTTCTTATACATTATAAAATCATTTTGTTTTATATAAAACATGTCTTTATAAAATTAACTGTCCATCTCACTAGTGTTGGCCTCGAGTAGTCACTTGGTAATATGAAGTGACTGTCCTCGTCGTATCCGTTAATTTCAAGATATCCATATCAAGCGGCTAGGGCTTTCTATATGATCTCTATATTAGCACTTACGTGCATGACACATAGTGGACTTGCCATAGCCTTTCCCCTTTATAGTAGTCCCATTGCAGCCCACTCACCTATGCGGCCTTTTATAGGTTCGTCCATATGCTACCTTCTTGTATATACAGTTAATAAACAGGTCCAGTGGCTATATATAAATATTCGGTCTTACCAGGCTTATTACTAAAATACATGCTTAAAAACAAATCAAATCATTTTTCCACAATGGATATAAATCATTTAAGTAAAACAGGCATTCCCGGCCATTTCAGCATGTATATTAAGTACTTTCATTAATCAGCACACTAATACATCAAAATATTCTAATATCATGTCAAACATGTATAAACAATTCATTTCAAGTTCACTTTATTTATAAAATAACTTGATTGGCACACAAACATACATATATGTATCACATACACATATATTTACATATTTAATGCAAATATAAATTTACTCATTATAAGAAGAGGATAACCACTCCCACTACGTATCTTTACTCTTAGTTGGCTCTTCTCGCGGGTTTTCTAAACATAATACCACACACATATATAAAATAAATTCCACGATTTCAACTAATTTCAATACAACATGTTAAATGTATGATTCGTGGAAACATGGATAAATGTTCATAGTTGACACACGACATTTCACGAGTCTTAATTAACAGGTCATTTATCCGATTTCCAAGAAATAAAATCTCATGGCCATTATCATTTCAAATATCGTATTTTTGAACCAAATTTTCAACATTTACTCAATTGCTATAATTTCACTTTTAGTCGTTAACCAACATATATAAAGTTACTATATACTTCTAATTATTCTAAATTATCACACGTATCTAGATTTCCTGCCCGAAAATCAACATAAGTCTTCGAGTGAATAATAACCCTAAATTTCTAATATGCTTAAAATCATAAAATTAAGCTTAAAATGAGATAATGAACTTACCTGGAACCTGTTGGAGTCTTTAAAAGTTCGAAATAGTTGTTTAAAATGAAAAGCCCCAATTTCAAATTAAAACCCTAATTTCCTTTCATGCCATTTTTTGCATTTTTCAATCCAAACGTAGTACCAAATCGAAAAAAAGAATATGGTAATCAATTAGGCAACGAAAATCTGCAAGAAATTTGGTCATATTTTAAGGAATATGGCTAAGTATTGAAGAAGAAATTACGAAGGAGAGCTTCTGTAAAAAAGAATGAAACTCGAGATATAATGGAAAAGAGAGAAACTCTTTTATTTTGATTTGACAAATTTCGTTAAGGCCTTTATTATTTTTAAAAATTCTGAAATTATTAAAACTTTGAAAAATCTTCATTTTAGTCCTTTATTCTCAAAAGCAAAGTTTACAGGATGTAAAATAATTTTTTATTTGATAGAACTTATTTTATATTGTTTTATGCATGAAAGACTCACTGATGATTTCAATATTATCTCGATCAAGGTAGCGGTTGAGAAAGTATTGTCACCCCAATTTGTTTATTTAAAATTATATGTAAACCTATAAACTGTTTTCTGGTTATTTTATTAAATGAATATATATATATATATATATATATACTTTTGAACATATTATTAAAGTAAATCTCAATATCTGAAATTTGAAAATGTGTGTGTATGTATGTATATATGTGTATATTTTATTTACTCATTGAGTATATTCGTATACTCATCTTTCACCCATTTCAGTTTTTTGGTTAGACACATTAGTGCCAACCGAGTTAGTGATAGTCGTTGAGAACTTCGGCGTTCTGGGTACACTTTTTTCTTGACTCACACACACACACACACACACACATATATATATCTTGTCCCATTAGATATATGTATTTTAATATTGAAATGTAATTGTAAATTAAACGTTTATATAAATTTTTATGTACATTTAACCCAACTAAGAATGATATTCCTGATAATGATGTTTTAATTAATTATTATATGTGTTGGATGAATTGATTATAGATTATCAATTCTTTAATGATGATCCCATGAATGAGAGTCATCGATTATAAACTGTTTTCAAGTTATTTTTATGAGTAGCAAGATAAAAGAAAAATCTTACAAATTCTCTTGATATATTCTGAATATATAAAATATATCACAAAAATTTGTGGCGATTGTTACAAATAAATCTTAAGATTGCGTCGTGACAATTATAATATTTTATTAATAGAAAATTATTACACTTATTTATAAGTATATACTAATGTTAACTCTTGTTTAATATATTAAATTTTGTATTAAATTATTTAACTAGTATGACATTAAAATTAATATTTTATATTCAAAGCCACTTGATTCATCGAACCAATATTTATCTCCATCAAAATTTAAGTGATTAATTAATAATAAATGTTATAAATATATTTTCGAATTTATAAATGAAAATGTTGTACCATCACTCTGCAATTTTAGTTAAAGTTTTAAATTAAATAACAACTCAACAAATATATCCCAAAAATAAAAAAAAAGGAGAGAGAATAATTAATTACAATGTTCCATCATTGAATGTCTCGAATGCATTTAAATTTGAACAAATGATTAATTTAAGTACAATTGTACATCTAATATTATTTTAAATCTATTTAGGATAAATTTAAAAATAAAAAAAGAAAAGAAAAAAGAGAGGACTTAAAGTTCCGTAAAAATTGTTATAATCACTCTGTATAGCTGATTGTGTAATAAAGTATTTATATTTCTAGTATTATTTAATTTATTAGTTAATTATCACCGTATATTTTTTTCAAGTGGTCAGCTAAATTACAACGATAATTTATGCTGAATATAGCAATATTTTGGTTGATAAATAAGGTGAATAAATGACCCCTTTTGTTGACTAAAGAAGAAGAAAATGGTTATTTCAAGTTCAACAACGTAAATAAATTGTTCTATAATTTCCAAATGTCCTTTTTTTTTTTTCTTGGTGTGCGTCTTAAGAATTTCAAAGAATTTTGTTTTTTAGAAAACATTTTGACTAAATCTAAAAAGTCTATAGAGTGCGTTAAATATCTTCCCAAAAAATATTCTACCTAATTAATTAATTTATATCATTTTTTAGAGGTATAGTCAGCTTTATTCAAAGGTTAGACAATTTTTTTTAATCTCATCAAAAAATATTTATAATTTAAACAAATAAAATAAAGTATTTTAGACCTCTTTAAATATATATTATTTTGACATTATAGCTCCTCAAAATTTTAATTTTAAATTTTCCTCTTCCTTTATAACTTAGAATTTATTCTCTACACCTTTCTATTATATATATATATATATATATATATAAGTATATTTGTAAAAGTTAAAATCTATATCTTAAATAAAATAAATAGAATTTATTTATTTATTTTATTTTTAAAGAAAAATTGTGAGGAAACCATTTTAATGGATGATTTATTTTTTATTTTATTTTTGTCTTAATGCTTAATTAGCTGAATTTAATTGTTTTAAGTAATTAAGTATGTTTATACTTTTTTAACTTAAGAAGACAATTCAAATACTTTTATTTGAAGAAAAAATATAATAATTTTTTGTCACATACCAGTAAATCGATATCGTGATGGCATAGAGGTAAAGATATCTTACCCCTATAAGCCTCAGACAAAAACCTATATATATCAACTGTAATGCAGAGAACTACCAACCATATGCATGACTCACACACATACTAATGGTTCCATGCCCATCAATACAATTCCAGACATAAACCAAGATATTCATAAATACAAGAGTATATGCATACATATCAATATACACAAAAATATATAGAAGACACACTCATGATGTATATACATAATTAGGCGTCGTGCCCAATAAACAAAATAGACTACAACATGAACTCTTAGGTGATTGCATGGAGAATCTGGAATCTTAATACTCTTCACGAATATCTTCTAGAATCCTCACCTAGAAGAAAATCTTGCACTCACGGAAACTATGGTGGAGTGAGTTTTAGGAAAAACTCAGTGAGTGGATACTGAAATGAAAATTTTAAATAAATTCAGTTTTGACATAAAATATGTTTAAACTTATAATCAATTTCAGACATAAATCATATTAATAGGACATTCACTGCATATTATAATAATTTCCAGAATTAAAATTTTAAATAGTCAAATGAAAACAGAATAATATACAGTGATGTGTATAAATTTCGGGTTAGATATCAAATTGCCTTTTGCCCCCTACTTCTCACATATACCGGTACCTTCACATAACACAAATCAGAATATGCTTTCAAAGCACATAAACTTCCCCATTTATGTCTCCCGGCTAGGGTTAAGTAAAAATTAAAGTAATGGTTAATATATTATCATAAATATAGAAAACAGAAATAAAACATAATTCAAAGCACAATGGCCTTCTCCTGACCCTAAAACAATATCTCAACAACTCCTCCTCAATAATATGCAAATGTAGCTCAAAGCAGATCTCATTTTCCATATAAAACAGAATATAAATCAATTTATATATAAACTATT
>JAXCLQ010069260.1:0-14483 GCA_035584115.1 Cedrela odorata
TCGACCGATAGTAGTGATGTTTGTGAACAGTGCCAATCCGGTCGACCGAGTTAAAAAACGACTGACTGGCAGTAAGGTTGTTCGACAATACTATTCATGTATTATAGCACTATAGCACACTGTTCATTGTAAAAATTCGATTTTTTTTTTTAGATTTTTCAAGGTTTTTAAGGATATTTTAGACTTTTCACACTTTATCTATATATACCCAAGCCCCCAATAGTGTCTTGAAGCTTCTCTCACTCTAAAACAAACCCAAATTATTTCTTTCTCTCTCAAAAATGTTTCTCTCACTTCTCTTTACAATTTCTCCAATTTCTTCTGATTAAATTTGAAGATTTTGTCATCAAATAACTCCCTGTCATCTTCTCTTCTATTTGATACTGATATTGGGCTAGAAAATGCAAGAAATAAGGATGAAGAAAAATGGGTTTCATGGGAAAATTGAGACTTTTGCGGTTAAGTGACAAATTAAAGTTTCTATGGGCTTGAGCAAGTTACTGGTAAGTCAAATAACTCATAACAAGTATGATTTTAAGACTTGAAGCAAATTGTGGCTTAGGGTTTACTATTCATCTAGAAATTTAAGTTTGATTTTGTATAAGAAACATAGAATATTGATATATAGTAATAATTCGAAGTATAAGATATAAAATATATGTTGAATTCTTATTGGAATAGTTATATTAAAAATCGTCAAAAATGTGAATTTTGTTGAATTGTGGTAAATGGTGAGTTACCATGATATATGTATATATATACATGTGTTGAATGTTATCAAGAATAGACGTGGTTGCCTTAGACGTAAAAGTAAGAATTTGAAATAATTATGGTCATGGGATTCTGTTGTTGGGAATCGAATAAATGATCTCGTTAGTAAAGCCTTGTAATGTGTATGTGTCAACTAAGGAGTTTTAGGCATGTTTTTCACGAAACATCTATCTAAAGCATTGTGCTTAAATTACATCGGAATCGTGAAGTTGATTATATACATGTGTGTGTAATATAGACGCTGAACACCCAAGAGAGGAATACACTAGACGCAAGAAATAGTATTGGGAGTGAATATCCTCTCCGTCACTGTAAGTGAAACTATTTTTAACTTGTTTTTATATTTTAATATGTTTTATAAAATTTACTGTTTTATGAACTAAGAAATAGATTTATTACTGTCTAAAGTGAATAAAAATGGCCTGTGTGATTTAAATAATATATGAATGGCTAGGGGCCAAGTTTGATACTGATAAAGCATGTTTATAATTGTTGAAATGAAATGTTTATTGATTTGAATTGTGAATGGCCAAGGGCCAAGTTTGACATTAAAAATGCATGTTTTATATTGATATTGAGTAAGAAATGAATTGATTTTGAATATATATATATATGCTTGTGGCATTGAAATAGTGATATGGCGGGGAATGCTAAGAGTTATATGTGACTATAGCTATAGGGTAGTAGCCTAGGACCAGACTTATGAGAGGCTGCCTAGGTGAGTGCGCCACAGGTGGGGCAATTATATGGCTAGATATGATGATATGGAGTTGCCTACCTGCGGAATTGTCGAAGACAATCATGAGTATCACCACATGACTACTCGAGGCGAACGTTAGTGGTGGGTCAGTTTTAAAAAGAGACAACATGCATTACTTATATTAAAAATGAAATAGTTTTATTAAAATAAGCATTGCTTTCAGTACATAAAAACCACTAATGATCTCAGGATTATCACAACCAAAGTAATCATCGAGAATAAGAGCCAGCTTAGTGATTTGATTAACAGGCCATATTTTTATCAAACTAAATTATTTTATGTGCACTATTAAATATTTTATTAAACTGTATTTTTTAAGCAACAAATTGAAGTTTTTACGGGTTTGAAGAAGTTACCGGTAAGTCAAATAACTCATAACAAGCATGATTTTAAGAATTAGAGCAAACTGTGGCTTAGGGTTTACTGTTCATCTAGAAATTTAAGTTTGATTTTGTATAAGAAACATAAAATATTGATATATAGCAATAATTGAAAGCATAAGATATAAAATATGCGTTGAATTGTCATTGGAATAGTTATATTGATAATCATTGAAAATGCGGATTTTATTGAATTGTGGTAAATGGTGAGTTACCATGATATATGTATATATATACATGTGTTGAATGTTATCAAGAATAGGCGTGGTTGCCTTAGACGTAAAAGTAAGAATTTGAAATAATTATGATCATGGGATTCCGTTGTTAGGAATCAGATAAATGGTTTCGTTAGTAAAGCCTCGTAATGTGTATGTGTCAACTAAGGAGTTTTAGGCATGTTTTTCACGAAACATCTATCTAAAGCATTGTGCTTAAATTACATCGGAATCGTGAAGTTGGTTATATACATGTGTGTGTAATATAGGCGCCGAACACCCAAGAGAGGAATACACTAGACGCAAGGAATAGTATTGGGAGTTAATACCCTCTCTGTTATTTTAAGTGAAACTATTTTTAACTTGTTTTCATATTTTAATATGTTTTATAAAACTTACTGTTTTATGAACTAAAAAATAGATTTATTACTGTCAAAAGTAAATGAAAATGGTCTGTGTGATTTAAATGATATATGAATGGCTAGAGGCCAAGTTTGGTATTGATAAAGTATGTTTATAACTGTTGAAGTGAAATGTTTATTGATTTGAATTGTGAATGGCTAGGGGCCAAGTTTGACATTGAAAATGAAATGTTTATTGATATTGAGAATGAAATGAATTGATTTTGAATATATATATATATATATATGCTTGTGGCATTGAAATAGTGATATGGCCGGGAAAGCCAAGAATTGTATGTGACTATAACTATAAGATAGTAGCCTAGGAACAGACCTATGAGAGGCTGCCTAGATGAGTGTGCTGCAGGTGGGACAATTATATGGCTGAATATGATGATATAGAGTTGCCTACCTGCATGATTGTCGAGAATAGTCATGAATATCACCACATAACTACTCGAGGCGAACGTCAGTGGTGGGTCAATTTTAAAAAGAGACAACATGCATTACTTATATTAAAAATGAAATAGTTTTATTAAAATGAGCATTACTTTTAGTAAATAAAAACCACTGACGGTCTCAGAATTACCACAGCCAAAGTAATCACCGAGAACAAGAGCCAGCCTAGTGATTCGATTAACAGGCCATATTTTTATCAAACTAAATTATTTTATGTACACTATTAAATGTTTTATTAAATTGTATTTTTGTCTACTCACGGAGTATATCTCCATATACTCACCTCCTCACCTTCTAGTTTTCAAGAGATCGAGAATAAGAAATGCATTGCACAGGTGGTGGTGATCAATAAAGAGTGTAACGTCTTCAGATATTGGTTTTATCTTGACTCTCAGACTGACTAGATTAATCCACTGAGCTTGACTTTGTAAAATCTTGTATGTATATATTTGTAAGTTGAAATAATGAAAATTTGATGAGTATTTTACATATATCTTAAAATTTAATATGTATTCATTGTGAATGATTTGAAAACTGTCTCAGGATGACATGTTTATGTGAACTTGTTTTTGAGATGCATGTAAATGAATATACAAGGTACAAGTACCCAACCAGCCTTACAGGCCTGAGGGACATGTTCATGGATAAGAATGTATCTCGAAGGTCTGTGGCGGTTGTCATGTGTGGACCCCACAGGCGAGGGCGTGACAATTTAAAATTTTATTTTATTGTATTTGTGTATCTTTAAGGTTGGAAGATTCATTCCGGTAGAAAAGTCCAAGATTGAAGCTTATAGAGTGGATGTAAGCTGTTGAGTTGTCGAACCATTATAAATCTTGTATTTGCTTCTCTTTCCCTACTCTTATTTACATTATTTGTTGTTGAATAATACTTGGTTATCTTGTGTTATATTAAAAATCCAATTCATCCCCTCTTGGGTTGCATACATAGATTTTATTTGGTAGAATTAATAATATTTATCAACCATTCTAGCATCTTCTAGGCCCTTTGAAGTCTTCTAAAACATTTCGAAACCTTCTAAAGCCTTCAAGAACATTTTAAAACATTTTAGAATTCTTTAGTACGTTTCGAAATATTTTAGCATATTCCGCAAGATTCTAAAACCTTGTAGAGAACTATAGAGATATTTGACAACCTTAAAAAATTCTAGAATGAGATTGTATGTAGACAATTCTAGAATATTCCTTGTAAATATCTTAGAAGATTAATTGTAGCCACACATTTGGTGGCAAGAAACTCTATAAATAGGTGAGACTTTATTTGGCCAAACAACATAAAAACCTAAAAACCTAGAAACCTAGAAACCAAATAGCAATCAAGAAGGAATCAAGCAAACGTTGTAAGCTTTAAGTTGTAAAGCCTAGAATTCATGTACAATAAAACCCTTCTTTGCTAGTAAATACTCACAGTAGGTGAATCGTTTGGTGCATACACTTTATCTAGCCTTTTTCTTGAATAAGTGAGTCAGGCAATAAGGTTTACTTAGCAACTTATCAATGGAAGTTGTCAAAGTGTCGCAGTGGTAAGCTGGACCAAAAACTAACCCCGTGATAGTTGATATCAGAGCTTAGTCACGCTTCTTAACCAATACCAAGGCACATAAGAGAAACAATAGACATTATGTCCGAAGTTGTTGCTAGCATAGAGGTCCCACTAGAGCAAGCTCGTGGGTGAGAAGAGCAATACATCCAAGGCAAACCTAGTAAGTACAAAACCCTTTTTGTTGAATTAATTGAACCTTATGTTGCTAGTTTAAAATAAGTTGTCTCTAGTATAGACTCCACCTTTGATACTTAGACATTTGTCTCAAGGGTTTATAAATGGAAAATGTCGAGGTCACCAAGGAATCTATCAAAGAGTTCAGAAACTCTTTTAAATAAGAATCTCTTTTAAATAAGAATCTCTTTTCTTCCAATAAAAAGTCACTAGGCTATGTGACTTCATAAAAGATAAGCTCTGATCTATCCATGTGAAGATGGAGAAAATTTGCTTAGGCAGGGCATGGCATAAGTGTGCATTTACTGCTAATCCAGCCTCAACTAGCACAGCAAGTGATGTACATCGAGTCAAAGAGCCCAAACCTACTACTTATGATGGCACCTGCTACGCTGTCATGGTAGAAATCTTTCTTTTCGAACTCGAGCAATACTTTAATGTTATCTACACGAGGGATGATGCTAGAAGAGTTAATAATGCACTAACATACTTTTGTAATATTACATTTTTATGGTGGAAATATAGGTGTGATGAAATGGCTAAAAGGGTTTGCACTATTAAAACATAGCAAGACTTCAAGAATGAGCTCAAAATACTTTTACTCTGGCTATGTCAAACTTGAAGCTCGGAGATGCTACCAGCAAGTAATAGACTCTACCGTCACCCTAAGCCTTACTAGCAAGTAATAGACTCTAACGTCACCCTAAGCCTTACTCTCTCTACATGTATGAATGCATACATTTGATTTTTAAATCAGAAAATATTGTTAATCGTAATACATAAATCACTTAATGTAGTGAATCCAATAATGTTATATAGAAAATTTTCAATGTATTACAAAATTTTGGTACAATAAAATAAATAATGTATCTTATATATATATATATATATATATTTTGAATATGCTCATGTCTAACCCATATATAACTCTCAGATACATGATAGACATATATGCCCTAATAACAACAGTGTGTATTCATTATCCTCTACCTGTGTCTCCACTATACCAAAATCTCTCTTTTTCTTTCCAACTACTTGTTAATTCTGCACACTGAAAGGTGAGGGGTAGTGAGTCATAAGGACTCAGTGAGTAGATTAAAATAAAATAATAAAATCAAATATCATAGAGTAAGAGAGTAAATTTTAAAACATAATTAATTCATAATAATTTAAAACAAAATCACTTTAATAAATAAAATAAAATAAAACTATTTCATTTATAAAAATCTGTGGACGTTTAAGTATAATTTCTGAGCTTGCCAAGAGACTATTCCTCGAGATATTTCTGATAGACATCTCAAGATCCGTTAATGAGTTTTTTTGTACCCATACATAAAACAAGTTTATTTAGTTCTCTCGTTAGCGTTAGCCTAGATAAATGGATGTGGTGCTAAATATCCACTTATTCAGTAATAACCTCTCAGGAAACTCACCTGTAATGGTCCATCCATCGAGGTCTACATATAAGAGGGAAACTTACCTGTATTGGTCCATCTCTCGAAATCTATATAAAAGGGAAGCTCACCCGTATTGGTCCATTCCTCATAGATTATATCATCTCTTTGTGCACGGACACACTCACACTAAGCACTTGCACTAACAATCTCAAACACATATTATTCACAAAGCATTTCCATCATATGAGTCATAAAATCATAGAATTCAATTTATCACAAATCATTTATCCACAAAAACAGTTCATGAATATCTAACACATTTTCTAAACATTACTCTTACTCCCAATCAGATTTATTTTCATTTCAATATAACACAATTATAAACACTGAATTTACAAAAACAACTTAACATTTATATTTAAATTTTAAATAATGTATAACTCAAATATTTCTTCTAAATCATATTTTTCAAATATACGATAAAATATTTATTTTAATAGATTTTTCTAAATCTTGCGTAAATCAAATATTTTGTATAAATAATATTTTGAAAATAAAAATATCCACTCACCAGTTATGATTTATTTTACCCAATTCAAGGTGTTAGTGTCAACTGTTTTGGAGATTAACCTATAATTAAATGATTTCTTGTTAAGATTTAATAAAATATATTTATTTAATAAATAAATATACATATTATACTTGAATTTGCCATCTAATAAAACCTTAATGTGGTTTTAATTGTCTATTGTATTCACATCTAAATTTTTACCCAAGTCACTAGCTAACTTTATTCTAAAACCCATTTTATTCTATATTTTACATTCTATGCTTTCGAAAAATGAGTGCTGTTTAAAATCGACAATGTATTTTAACCTAAATTTTGATGACACAATTTATTATGAGTCTAATTTCCACCGCACTTTACGGATTTGGATTTTGACTTCGATTACCTAAGTTACACCAAATTTTCGACATGTGATGCACTAAAACAAGGTATATTATTAGCAGAGTTGTTATTTTCAAAAGTTTATTGCGATCTTATTTCTTCGCAAAATGAGCTGAATTTTAAATATGTTGTGCTTCTAGATGTCTAATTTCCATAGAAATTTACGATGCTTCAATCCAATATCAAAAACTCTCCCAGATTTTATTTTTCCGACCCTTGCTCAGAATTTTCAGCAACCATCATGTCTTGTTTTGGCCATACAGTTTTAACACCTATCCATTAAAGCTACGATTTATCACCCCTAATTTTTTCATTTTTTCGTTTTCTAAACATCCATATGAGAGCGCACAATGGCCGCTCTCATTTCGCTCAATTTTGCAAGTGTTTTCACCACATTGCGCACACATAAACACTGTAGACAAAATTTTCAACTACAATTTTACAACCCTTTTCTTTTTGCTTCACTCACTACCCAATATTCTATCCCCATTTAGCCACAACCATCACCTATAAACACACTTATATTACCTTATTTTCCAGCACCTAAGCATCACTCTAACTCAACTATTTCCAACAATAATTAGCTGTCCCAACAGTCACAACTCACTACCGATAAATTTTCGCAACACAGACATCGGTTAATTCTTATTTCATTTCATTCAACTTCGAATACTCACACACACATATTTTTATACCTCTTTACAACATACATACCTCACTACAACTACAATTAAACCTTCAATTTATTCACAAATTTCAACATAAAATAAATTCAACAACAAAAATCAAATGTTCAAAGAAATAAACACATACACTTACCCATTTGTTAACTACCAAGCCCTCTCTCTTTTCTTTCTTTCTTTCTTTCTTCTTCACCTTCTTTTCTCTCCCTCTTTCTTCTTTTCATCACCTAGTTGGCCATGCCACTCTCCCTTCTTCCTTTTCTCTTTTTTTTTTTCTTCCTCCTTGTCTTTTTCTCAGCCAAATTTCTTTTCCCTTGCACACGGTTTGGCCTTCACTTTGGCCCCTCCTCTCTTACACAATTTTTACTCCCTTTCTTTGTCTCAATTTCACTAAATAATGGTAGAGACATCTAGATAAATGGAAAGTAAAACATAAAAAAAAAAATGGACTTGGGTTTTGTTTTTAATTTTATAATTTTTGGGCTTAACATTTCTATAAAGTGGACTTAGGTTTATTTAATTACATTGGAATTCATTTAGCAAGTATTTAGGCTTAGCTTAGTAACACACCTCATTGGGCCATAATATTATTATTTTAATATTGGCCCCACATTTTTCTTATTTTCACTTTTCTTCTAATTTTTAGTGATTTTGCACTTTAACCCCTTGAGTTTTAAAATCCTTTCAATCTAGTCCTTTTATTATTTATAATTATCTTAAAAATAAAAGAAAAATAAAATCATGTACTTAGTTCTATATATGTATCTATGACGTTTTATTACGTAAGTTCTAATTTAACTATATGTACGTAACTTAGACCAATTCTTTCGAACTAAAAACTTTGTAAATTTATAATTAATACTAGAATCGAATAAAATTTAATTATTTCAAATTTTGCGGGTTCTACAATAAGCCTCAAGGATGGGAAGCAGTAAAAATCTCCAAGTGGTCGGGATAAGCGTGAAGAAAGTGAAGTGCCTGAACTAAAAAGTTTGTGCTTCATCTACTGTAGATCACATTAGGTCAGAGATTGCTCTAAGCAAAAGATGTTTAATGCTATAACCTCGGAATACGAAGGGAGAAATAGACAATCATAATCAGAGGAACCCGAAGCAAGTGTGAATTCTCTCCAATGGTTTAATGCGCCAAAAGGTGACATCGCAACGCTCGCACCTACCAAGAAAAGGGTTGATGTTCGTGAGTGCTACCCTATACAACAAGGCTGTTCATAAGTTGTTTAACACAGTAACAATACACATTTTAGTGTCAGAAACTAAGGTCAAACGTTTAGGCCTCAAATTGAAAGGGGAAAGAGGTACATCAATGCGGTAAACTCACACGTTAAACCGATCGTTGGCATCGCTAAAGCTATCCCAGCTAGCATAAGCAGTTGACAAGGAAAGTTAGACTTCTTCATCATACCTAAGGATGACTTCCAAGTTATTCTTGGCATGAAATTCTTTGACCAAGTCCATACCTTTCCATTACCATCCACTAGCTCCCTCAACAGACATGTCGTAAGAGCTCCTAAAAAAGCTCTCACTAAGGTGTGAAGTAGATCACTGGATCTAATTGGAGCCTAGTAGCAAATCGCCCATCATAGGTGTTAATTCAGGATAACTTGCAAGAATAGGTATGTAGAGTTTGAATTGATTATCATGGCATTCAGCCTCACTAACACACCTACTACCTTCTACACCTTCAAGATCAAGCTTTTTCATCTTTACTTGGATTTGTTTGGGGTAGTGTACTTAGATAACATAGTGGTGTATAACACTACTTTGGACAAACATAGACAATATCTCAAACAAGTATTTTAAGTGCTGCGAGAAAGGTGAACTATACATCAAGCATGAGAAGTACTATTTTGCATAATAAGAGGTAGATATTCTCGGGTATAAGCTAAAAGATAAGAAGCTTATGATGGATGCAATAAAAGTGAAGGCGATTCAAGAATGGGAACCTTCCATAAAAGTGTCAGAGTTACAATCGTTCCTTAGATTGGTGAATTACTACCATCAGTTCATTAAAGGGTATTCAGCAAAAGCAACACTCTTAACCAATCTATTGACAAAGAATCAAACTTGGCATTAGTCTAAGAGATGCCAAAAAGCCTTTAACAATTCGAAAAGGTCATTTCGAAATAGCTTGTATAAGCGCTTCAGATTTTGCCAAGGTCACCCCATATCATAGGAGAGTCAGAAGCTCAACGACATTAAGCATTGTTATATCGTCTGAGAAAAGGAGATGATTGTCATCACCCATTGGCTAAGAGTATAATGACACTATCTTCCAGGCTTTATATTTATCATCAAAATAGATAATATTGCCTTAAGTTACTTCCAGACGCAATGAAACTTAGTCTAAAATAAGCTCAATAGCAAGATTTCTTGGCAATATTTGATTACCGACTCGAGTATAAGCATAACAAGGTAAACATTGTGGTCAATACACTTAGTCACAAGGTCTTACTATGTTGAGTTTCAGTTGACCACAAGGTGACATCAGCGACTTCATTAAGAAATGTCTAAATTATGATCCCACAGCCAAGAATTTAATCAAGTTGGCAAGAGAAAGGAAAACTATACATTTTTTGCTCGACGATGAACTGCTCTACAACATTAAAAGACGTTTATTCATATCGAAGTGAGAAAATTTGTGCAAAGAAATGATAAGAGAGTGCTACGACTTGAAGTGTATTGGTCACCCATATATGATCCTCATTATATCCTTTGCAAGATTCTTATTATTGGCCACAAATGCAAGATGATGTTGAAGGATACGTGATGACTTATCTTTTATGTCAACAAGACAAGGCCATAAGAAAGCTTCTCTACTGATTTCATCATGGCTTTACTAAAGTCTGAGAGATGCAGAAGCATTATTGTAGTTGTTGATCAATTTAGCAAATACTCCACCTTTATACTGTCCTTGAGAGATTACAATATAGAGGAAGAAGCTTATTTATTCCTTAAACATGTGATGATGTTATAGGAAGTCACACAAAGCGAGATGCTCGATTCACAAGATGATTCTGAAAAAAAACTCTTCAAGATGCTAGGGACTAATTTGAAATTTTCAACGAGTTTTCACCTTTAAACTGATTGATAAATTGAATACATTATCAATTTACTCGAGTTATACTTAAGATATTATGTGAGCGCTCATTAGCAAGATTGGGCAAAGTTGATCAACGTGGCCAAAATTTCTTATAACCTCCAAGAAGAAGGGTTACTGGAAAAAATCCGTTTGAGATTGTGATAGGACAACAAACAATAACCCCAAATGTCATAGCCTCTACATATGAAGAAAATAGTCATACAGCCTATAAGCTCATAAAAGAATGACATGAAGAAGTTGATATCGCGCAAACATGCCTTGACAAGGCCACAAGTCACATAAAGAAATGGGCGGACAATTAGAGACAACATATCGTGTTCAAAAAAAGAGATCTCATACTAGTTAAACTTTTGCCCCAATAATTGAAATCGTTCCAACAATTATACAATTGCTTGCTAAAGAAATACGATAAACCATTTCTTATTATTAAGGGTGTAATAAGGGTCTCTTATTGACTTGAACTTCCACCAAGACTCAAGATCCTTCCAGTCTTTTATGTTAGCTGTCTTAAACCTTTTCATAAAGATATAAAAGACCTAAATAGGAACATGTCCAAATGAGCGCCGACAGTTGTTGATACTGTTAGTGTTGTATGGCCTAAAACCATTCGTATTGTTGACTTTGGGCATATTGTATTGAGCTACTATTACAATATGTATGGTACATATTTATTAATAAAAGAAATTATTTCAATTCATGTGTGCATGCTACTTTTTCTATCTATACATGCTAATGATAGAATATGCATATAAATTGTCCAAGATAATTAGATTATTTAAATAGTTCTCTACATATGCAATATCAAATAGGCATCAATGTTGCATAATAAGCATACTGAATGTCTTCGGTGAATATCATGAAATGATATTAGTACAAGTGATGTGATAGTCATGTCATTAGCACATTAGTGTGGATTAATAGTTAGAGAACTGTTTTTCAAACGTGTCCAAAGTTATGATGAATCACACAGAAGTATATTGTCAATAATTCATCATATAATTATACTAGTATATTCACTACTCCTTAGACATGAGATATCATAGTTATTGATTGGTATAGATACAGATGATTTATATGGTGTATAAATGTGGGACTAATAATGTTTTGTACACATAAGCCGGTTTGGTCATGTGTTATTTATATCGAGATGCAAATGATTGTCAAATGGAATTCGTTGACTCGATCCAAATTCGAGTTCCTAGACGGATATTAGTAAACGACTAAAAATAAAGTCTTTGGCCAAAGCATAAATGTCATATGAAGAGTTCATAGTGATAAGTTTAGTACGTATTGACTAATCATCCGTATATGACGAAATTTAGGATTTTAACATTCATAAATCATCATTTAATTGGGATTAGATGAACGAAAAAATTTTATCTACATGGAATATATAATTAATCATAAAATGTTTGATGAAAAGTTTCTTCATTGTGGTTTAGGGACTATGGCATGTTGCTAGACATTAACCATAATTGTTGAGTATTTGAATTGTTTGAAATAAACTAGATAAGATCGATTTCAGCTCACAGCTAATTCCTTATTGAAATCAAGAGGTCACAACCAATAACTTATGTTCTTCCTTACTATGAAAGAGATTAAATATTATTCATAAGAGAACTAGCACTCTTAGAGATGATATTAGACCGAAAACTATAAACGATTTATTCATTAAATAGTTTAATAATTTGAGAGCTATGTTTAATGACCCAAATGTAATTTAAAGTAAGTTACAATACTTCATTAATATTTAGAATTAAAATAAATTTGATCAAAACTAGTTTGATCGAATTTGAAATTAATTTATAATTTTTTAAAATATGAAGGCATAAATAATATTTTATATTTATTATTGAGAAGCTTGTTGGACAAGATTTGGAACTCATTTTTCTTTGCCTAAAAGGTTAAGGATACTTTAGTAAATGATAATATATATATATATGGCCATTTTTCAATTTTTGGAATAATTTTTTATAATTATCAAAAATATAAAAAGGTCTCATCTCTCTCTCTAGAAATTTGGCCAAGGTAAAGATGCAACATTTGGATTTGATTTCTTAGAGATCTTGTAATTTCAAAGTTTCTCTCTTTGTCTCTAGGCTAATTGTTAGCTTAATTTCATGTATTATTGATTAATTTTATGAAAATTAATGAAAATTGCAAGTTTGAATGACATAAACCTTAATTGCCATCCTTTCACCTAATCAACATAACAGATATTGCATTTGATAAAGATGTGAAATGTATCATTTTGGATCGAATAATTAGAGGAAGAGGAGATCAACCTTACACAAAGTACTTGGTGAAGTGGAACAACCTCTCTGATAGTGAGGCGAGTTGGGAACATGAGAATGCTTTTTGTCAACTCACGAAACACATCCAACGACTTAAGAATAAAGACTCGACAAGAATGTTGCGAGAATAAGTGGGGAAGGATGTCACGATCCGCCTATTTAAAGATGAAAAATTCCTCAATACATGCTTAGACTAGAAGTATTCGACAGAGTTAATAATCCTTCTCAAGCATTCCAAAATCTGTAAGAGCATTTTGGAACCTTCTAGAATATCTCGAAACCTTTTGGAGCCTTCCAAAACCTTCTAGAATATTTTAAAACCCTCTCATATGTTCTAAAAGCTTCTGGCATATTCCAAAAAATTCTAGAACCTTATAGGGAACTAACTCTAAGGATACCATAAAACCTTAGATAATTCTAGAAAGAGATTGTATATAGAAAATTCTAGAATATTCCTTGTAAATATTTTAAAGGATTAATTGTAGCCAGACATTTGGTGGCAAGGAACTCTATAAATAGGTGAGACCTTCATTTAGCCAAATCACCTAGAAAACAAATAGCAACCAAGCAAGAGTTGTAAGCTCTAAGTTGTAAAGCCTAGCATACTTGTGCAATAAAGTCCTTCCTTACTAGTAAACACTTATTATGGGAGAATCTCTTTGTGCATACGCATTCTCTAGTCTCTTTCTTGAGTAAGTGAGCAAGACAATAAAGCTTAATTAGCAACTTATCGATGAAAGTTTTCTAAGTTTCATATGGTGAGTTGCACTAAAAGCTAAACCCATGACGTGATGCCAAATAGCAAATTGTCTGGACAAACGGCCCAATGCATATATGCAAGTGTATTTCAATAAGTCTAAAAGAAAATTTATTATCAAAGTTATAATTAGTATAAATATATCAATGTTCAAAAAGTGGTGGACCTCTGATATAAACTCTACGATTTGAGCAGGCGTAACCATAATAATACTAGAAGTTTATTACCTATATGAAATTTTAATACACTCTAGACATGTATGTTGGCCCAGTGGACAATACCCAAGAGGGGGTGAATTGGGATTTTAAAATTTAGCAAATAAAATAGTATGTAATGCAGTGTAGTAATGAAATAGTAATTAGAGAGAGAAATACAAACACAGTTTTATAGTGGTTCGGCAAATCTTGGCCTACGTTTACTCTCTCGAATGCAAGAGACATTCACCGAGGTTTCACTAATTTCTTGTTTTTACGGGATAAGAGTAGCCCAGTACACTCATTCTAAGGTGAAGGGAAACCTTACACTCTTTTATACGGATGAAGAGTAACCACAAAGATCTT
>JAXCLQ010069271.1:0-14483 GCA_035584115.1 Cedrela odorata
TCTGATGCTTAAGTTAGGGTTTTACTTTAAAGAATATCAAAGAGAATTCTAGTTCTTTTGGCCAGAGTTTTAATAGTTATACTTGGTTGTAGCTATTCTTCTTTTATAAGTGTTTATATTCCCTTGTCATGGTAGAATTCTATGAAGTTTGGAAACAAATATCTCAACATGCAAGGATCATGGAGAATCTATTGGGTAAGCACCGGCATTCGAATTTCAAGGGATCACGTGCCTTTTATAAGAGACGTATTCATAAAATTCTTATTATGTAAAAAGCCTTAATTAGCAAGAATCTTTATTTTATAATAATCCGGGGAAGATATAGGAAAGAGATGAATAATTTATAAATACGTTATTATTAAGAGGTCTCGAAAATCCTTGGTTGAGACTTTTTATCCTTCCAAGGAGAGTTTAAGTGTTACATATCTAAAGTCTTCTTAAATTACAACCAAGACCTTCATAATTTGTGGCCGAGACCTTCGTAAACTATAGCTAAGACTTTTATAAACTGCAATTGAGACCTTTCTATTGGCTTGAGATACTGACCCGAGACTTCTTTATTCCCTTATGTCTTGGCTTTTGAGAAAGCCTAGTGCCTTTTACTTTTAGGAAAGCACTTCTCGGGTGAGGCTTGATCTTGGATTGCTGTTAGTTTCCACTACAGCGTTGCTCGGGGCACGTAACCTTATGGGCCTTAGGTATACTGGACTATATACCCAATATCAAGCCCCCTAGTTTTAGTCAAAAATAATTATTTTTATGACAAAAACTAAAGTACTCATTCGAAAAGGTGTGCCTGCTCGCTGTCTTTAAATGCTTAGTTTGAAACTTGCTTGTTTCCAATACGTGGCAGAATATGATTAGCTTTTGGGATTATAGTGCCTTGGGCCCTAGAGATCTAACTGTCCTTAATGATAGCCGCTCCCTTTTTCATAAATGAAAAACATCCTCTCAGCTTCTATTTTGACGTGGTTTCATCTTATCCATTGATCTATAACGTGCATTGGCGGTTGGGGTTCTTCTACTTCTTTAAATACTCTACTTTTTACCTTTTTACTTATTTCGTCTTCACCTTTACGCTGTCATTCTTCTTTTGCAAACAACTTCAAAAGCAGCAAAGCAACAGTAGTTTGGTTCAAATCTTTGACAACTTCAAGTTTTTCCTTTTAGCAACTATAAATAATAAGTCTTTTTTTTTTCTTTATTCATTCGTGATTGATTTTGTGGTATAATTGATTAATTAAAGGAATTATTAGACCTTTTCTTAGGTTTAGAGACCTTTAAGCTCACCATTATGAGTCGTTGATGATCTTAGAGCGGCCTTTAACTATCTCTTTTTCTTCAATAAAAAATAGAAAATGGATTTTGGAGGAAACGACTCTGGTGAGAGACAAGCCATTGTCCCTATTACTCCTCCCATCTTGGCAAGGCGGACCTAACACAGTTGAGGCAGATAGGTTTCCCTCTGTTATAACAGAATTAGACTTAGATGTGTAAACTAGATTGTATAAGATTCTTGAGGAAGTCTATTTCAGAGTTCTAGAGGCGAATGAGCTTTCAAGTTGTCCGCCTGTGGGTGAGATAGCCTTCAATGAAGTATTTTTTCATGTAAGTGTTAGGCTCCCCCTACAGAATTACTTTTCCCAAATTCTTGCCTCCTTTAGGATTCCTCCTTACCAATTGAACTTAAACAGTTGAAGGATCTTGTCGGGTTTATACGTTTTGTGGCATCTGATCTCTGACTTTGCCCTCTCTCTTGAGAAAATTGAATATCTGTATATATTAAAAAGAAACCCAATAAAAAGTCCAGAATGGTTTTACCTTCAAAACCAACCTGGAGATATGAATCCCATTACTAGTAACTTTACCTCTAACAAAAATTAGAAAAAGAAGTGGTTTTTTATTGGAGGTAATTAGAATTCCACCCCCTATTTTCATATGCCGAGAGCTTTTAGGGAAGCGGTTACTTGGAGTGGTAAGCCTATGTTATATCTCCGTAGCCGAGAGAGGGTGAGATTGGCTAGGTCGTTAACTTCTGTCCAGAGCATTTTGCTCTCAGAAAATGAAATAATCCCGTCCAGTCTCATCGATTTTTAGGTATCTAGGTATCAACTGGTTTGGGAGAAGGAAATTCGATAAGGTAATTATCTTATAATAACCCATCCTTGAGTTCAAGTTACTGTATCTAACCTTTACTTAATATTATAGGCGAGATGACTTTCAAAAATCCTTTTCTAGATCCCTTTGAGGTCTTGCAAAGGTTAACTAAGGAGAAGAGAGCTGGGAAGGCTCCTCAGCCTCTGAAGGCTGCATCAAAAGGCCTGGTCAAAGCCTCGAGAGTGGTTGGTGCCTTCAATTCTGCTCGCCCTTTGGCCCTTAGTAAATGGGTGGTAATCTAAGGCCTCGTGCCCCAACTCCCCCTGTTGATAAGGGAAAGGGGAAATGTAAGGCTAGAACTGCGACTTCTAAGGAGAGAGCTAAGAAGAAAAAATAGATGTTTGACTAGGCCGACAAGGAGTTGGTCCGACTAAGCAAACTTTTTCCTAAGGATCTTCCCACGGAGAAGGGAGAGTTTTTTGAACATTTCCTCCCCTGTATCAACCTGTAAATCTAGAGCATCAACCATAAATTTTATGAGGACATTACTGGGCTTTCAGGGGAGTCATTATTAAATTTTTAGTTGAGATGGTTGGGTCGGGTGAGTGTTTTTCCTTGATTTTTCATAACAAATGAAGTCTATTATAACTTCTCTTGACAACCTTGTGTTGGTGTATTTTAGCATTTTTACTTGACCATGTTGCAGCATAGCGCTCTGACGGATGATTCCTCTAGGGCTTCTGAGGCTAAAAGAAGAGTCGAGAAGACGAATGAGAACTTGGTATTGGAGAGGACCAAGTTCCAATCCGACCTTGGTCAGTTGAGGCGGGAGCGAGAGGAGCTCCAGAACGGGGTGGCTACTACCGACTCTTCCCTGTTTGAGGCAAATAAGAGGGTTGAGACTCTGAAATTTGAGTTAGACAACTCGAAGAATGAGGGGCAAGGGCACCTCCAAAGTGTTAATAAGGTGTGTGAAGAGCTTCGAGAAAGCTTTGATGTCAAGAAGAAGAGGTATGCACTTCTGGCTAAGAAGGTCGAGGAGGATAAAGCAAGTACGGGAGCTCGGATTCACGAGTAAGAGAATGATAGCATTGACATGACTTGTGAGATGCTACAAGGCCGATACTCAAATTTGGACTTGGGTTGGTTATATGAGGCCTTGGGATGTCAGGCTCTGCCTCGAGGTGGAGAGAATTCCAATAGGGTGTTTCCTAAGGGGGAAGAGCATCCTAACTTCAAAACCATGTACGTGCCTCTTACAGAGTTCGTCACTTGGTCATTCCATCGAGTTGCCTCTTGCCATTGTGGTTGATCCTATAGAGGTCTCTTTTACCAAGGAGATAGTGACCCCTCTTCCTATAAGGGCGTTCAACCCCGAAGCATTTCCTACCAACCTGGTGGATCCTTAAGCCGACTTTCTAGCCAACCAGCCTGTTGAAAGAATTTAGTTTTAGTTTTTTTCGTTTTGTAATGCTCTATACATCAATGAATTTTTCAATAAAAGTTTCTCAATTTGCATTATTCTTCTTTATTTCCTATAATTGGTCTCATTTGCAGCTCTCGATTACTTTCTGAACTTGTAGCATTCATTAATATTGACTTGATCTACCACTTAAGAGATCGATATTTTATCTTCAAACAATCTGTGACTAATCATCTTTCATGTATTCTGAACTCATTCCATTACACTTAATAGAATTTAGGATGGTTGTCTTTGGATGCTTGTAGGTTTTGACTTACTTTAAGATTCGTTCAAGCTGTAGGTGTAAGCTTGATCGTCTAAGAACATTGAAGTGGCTTCGAACAGGGAGGATACCTTGATGGACGAGGAGATGCTCGGATATTGATATTTCAGCCACGAAATCTGTCAAGGCTTGACCCTTAATTGCCTTTCTGGATTTGTAATTGACGTCATACTCACTAAGCTCGACGGACTACTTCACTAATTGACCTTAGAGATCCGACATATATAAAATGTCTCAGAGGTTGGTTTGTTAGCACCACTACTTGATGAGCTTGAAAATATGGTCGAAGCTTTCTGGCTGCTACCACCAATGCTAGCGCTAACTTCTTAGGTGGTGAATATCTCGTCTTGGTGTCCAATAACCCTTTGTTGGTTTAATAGATAGAACAATGAATCATTTCAGCATTTTCTTTCACTAAGACTGAGCTTACCGAATGGTCACTCACTACAAGATAAAGGTACAACGTATCTTCAGTCTCGGGGTCTTGTTAGGTGGGGTGGAGATACAAGATACTATTTCAACTCTTGAAAACTGTGTTCGCATTCTTTTGTCCACTCAATCTTCTTCCCTTTCTTATGATCTGAAAGAAAGGAAAATACTTATCAGTAGCTTTGAACAAGAACCTTCTTAGTGCCACCAACCGTTTCGTCAAACTCTGTAGTTCTTTGAGGCTGGATAAGGATTTTAGATCTAATATGGCCTTGATCTTTTGTGGATTAGCTTCGATGCCCGGTTCACTGACCATATATCCTAAGAACTTCTCGACCTGAATTCTGAAGGCACATTTATCAGGATTCAGCTTCATAATATACTTTCTCAGGTAGGAGAAGGTCTCTTCCAAATGCTTCGAGTGATCTTAAGCTTTCAAAGAATTAGTGATCATGTCATTCATGTATACTTCCATGGTCTTTCCAATTAATGGCTTAAAAACCAAATTGACCAGCCTTTGGAAGGTGGCTCCAGCATTCTTTAGTCCAAAAGGCATCACCTTATAGCAATACAATCCCTAATCGATAATAAAAGTTGTTTTCTCCTGGTTTAACTCTTGCATTCTGATATGATTATATTCTGAAAACACGTCAATGAAACTCAATAATTCATGGCCAACTATCGAGTCCATTAGCAAATCAATTCGATGAAGTGGAAAACTATGTTTGGGACAAGTTTTGTTTAAATCTGTGAAGTGTATGCATATTCTCTACTTCTTATTGACATTTTTGACCATCACTACATTTCACACCCATTTTGGGTAGTGTACTTCCCTAATTAATTTGGCCCTCATCAGTTTGTCTACCTCGGCATATACCGCTTCTCTTTTCTCCATATTGAATGATCTCCTCTTCTGCTTTATTGATTTGTATTGGGGATCAATGGCTAGTTAATGAGAAATTATCCTCGGGTCGATGCCAGGCATGTCTTTGTAAGACCATGCAAACACGTCCATGTGTTGTCTCAAGATGTCCTTAAGTTTGGCCTTCAGCTTGCCATGGAGTTAAGCATCAACCTTGACCATCTTATGAGGTGATCCCTGGTCTAGGATGACAAACTCAAGCTCTTCCATTGGCTCTAAAGTCGATGGTCTCTTATCTTGATTGAGTTTCTTGGTGATCAAATCTTCTCGCGAGTCTTCACCATCTGCTTCTAAAACTTTTCCCCATAGGCGTTTCGATAGACAGTATGAAATTTTAGAAGAAACCGCGAAGTACAATCAAGCTTTTTTCTGATTTCCTTTGACAATTCCGATCCCCTTTGACAATTCCAATCCCTTCTCCTGCTTGAAATTTTAATTTCAGATAATATACACTTTCTACTACCTTTGTAGTTCTAAGGAAGGGTATGCTGAGAATTATGGTGTAGGGCATATTAAGGTTGACCACTTTGAACTCCACCATTATAGCTTTCTAGTACGGCCTTTCTCCCATGGTGATGGGTAGCTGGACTATTCTCAGGGAGTAAACACATGATTCTCCAAAGCCATGGAGGGCGGTTTTGGTATGCCTAAGTCTTAGATCCTCGATTCCTAAGGAATCCAGAGTTTCTTTAAAGATAATGTTAGCTGAGCTCTCTGTGTCTACTAAAATTTGACTAATCTGAGCCGTTCCTATTGTTAAAGTTATTACTAGTGCATCATCAGGTAGTTATCACTTTATCCTCATCTATAAATACGATGGGCACCGAAGCAATTATTTGTTCCTTCTCAACTCGTACATTCATAATGTGAATATCCGATGGGGTATTTGGCAGTGAATATTTTGAATAGTTTTTGCTTGACCTGTTCGAATTTCCTGCCAGTATAGCCCCACTTGAGATCACTATAATCCGCTCGCTTTATCTAATTTTATGTTTGATCTCTTGATTCACTACTCTAGATCCATCTTCACTTCTGGCTACCAAGTCTTGCAGGTAATTATTTCAAATTAGTATTTTTATTTGGTTTCTAAGATCAAAATATTTATCTGTCAGGTGTCCAACTCTTTGGTAGAACTCACAAAATTTATTCTTGGTTTCTCCCACTGGTTTGGCCCTTAGAGGCGGGGTTCTACTAGTATGATTCCTTACTTTTTAATTTCATGCCAGACCTGTGAGAGCAGGGTTTTTAGGGGAGTGAAAATGCGATCTCCTTGTACATAAGCTGCTTTCTTTGTGTCATTTCTCTTCGGCGAGCGATATCGTCTCGGAGGGAACTCGACTCTTCCTCTCGATATTTCGCTTCGGCCCATATCTTGTTTGCCTTTCCTATTAATTTCACGGGAATTTCTTTTATCGTTGCGTCTCCTTCTCGGGTTGGCCTTGGGATTTTACTTCCTACCATGAAACTATGGTTCGAAGGTTCTTTCTTCTCTCATCTTGAGGGTGATTTGGTCCTTAATTTCTATCTCGTTTAGTAATTTTCTCAAAACCATTTTGTAAGTGGTGACAGATGGTTTACACACGGTATACCATCCTTGATCTACCTGCAAGCCCTTCTTGAGACCTTCCAAAGCCAGAGAATGATGATAAGCTCCCAACTCCAACACCTCATCGTGGTATCTCTTGATGAAGCTCTTAAAACTTTCACCTTCTCCCTGCTTCATGAGCAGTAACGAACTAGGAGTTTTAAGGTTGACAATAGCCCCTTTGAACTCACCTACAAATACCCCATACAATTGTCTAAAACTACTAATGCTGTTCGGGGTCAGACTAGTGAACCACTTTCTTACTTGTCCTTCCAAGGTTAGTGGGAACAAACGATACATCTGGAATTCGTCTAACTTCTTAAGCAGATCCATATACAGGGAGGGATTGGTTCTCTCTGTGAAGGGGTTTATTTGTAAAATTTTTTTTTCCTAGGAAGAACGAGTTCTAATATCCTTTGAGTAAAATGAGACTTAGAATAAATTCCTGCCTTCAGTGCAGACTTGTTTCCCTTTTGTCTTTCCCTTTTTTTTTTGGCCTTCTAATTCCTCGACTAATTTTCAAACACGGGCCTCAAGATTCTCGACCCAATCACTATCTTCTCTAGATTTCCTCCTTCAAAACGGGCTCCATATCAATCCTTCCCTTTGCTTTTTTTTAAATTGAGAAAAGTCCTTATATCCTCTTAATTAAGGCCGTTACCCGATTCCTTTTTACGAACAATCATCAAATCATCTAGTGAATATTCAAATGCTAGTGCAGGTTCTTTGTGGTGATGACTAGAAATATTCCCTTTCCCATTTTTTTAAGCAATATACATTCTCCTGGTAGCGTTCGGTGGATGCCCAGTTCTATGGTTTATAGCGTGTATGATATCCGGCATGCTGCTTTCAACAGGTTCCACTAGTTTGGGTGTCTCTATTATTGGGGAATCGACTTGGAGTATCTTTTTCATTCTTGTTACCTCATCTACTAATGCTTAAATCTGCTTGTCTTTCTTCACATGCTATTTTTCATTCTCAGCCAATCTCCTAGCCAACTAGGTGGTTTCCACTATCTCTTGACGAGGGTGGAGTTAGTGCGGCGACGAAACCTCCAAATCGTAATTCACATCCCCTAATTTACAAGCAAAACCCTAACTTAAGCGTTGGAGGATTTTCGCTGGATCACCGGCTTTTCACCTCCCTTAGTTCTTGTTATGGTTTCATGTTAGATGACATTCAATAAAGAGGAAAAGATTAGTGCTAGTGCACTAAGTCCACAGAAGGATTTTTGCTGTATGAACATCTGGCGCCGTTTGTGGGAATCTGAATAAAATGTAAAACCCAAAATTTTGATATAAATTAAGTTTATAAAATTTTATATTAATGATAAGGTTTCAACATATTAAATTATGAGAGGAATTAATCGAGGTTATATATGCATAGCAAATCCAGAATTTAGGCATAAAATGCTATGTATATATACACACACAAAAAAAAGTATGTGATTATCATTTCTATTACTTTCATGATAGTTACAAATAATATAAGGACTAGATTGAAGAGTTTTAAAATTCAAGGGGTTAACACGTGAAATCACCCAAGATTAGAAAAAAAATGTAAATAGTGAAAAATGTAGGGCTGTACTAAAATATTTATATTAAGGCCTAATAATGTTACTAAGTTAAACCCAAAATTTTACTAAGTGCAGGACAATATTAATAAGCAAATTCAAGCCCAAACTTGAACTAAGATTAAGGCCCAACATTTTAATCAAAAACCCAAGCCCAAATTTGTTTTATTTAGTCTCCAAGATTCTATTGTTTTCTACATTTCTCTAGCCAAAAATTTAAGTAAAGAAAGAGAGTAAAAATCGTGCATGACAAAGGAGAGAAAGGGAGAGGTGCCAAACAAGTGAGGGGGAAGAAAAATCTTGGCCGAGAGAGAAACAAGGAGAAATGAGAAGGAAAAGAGGGGAGCCGAACTAAGTAAAGGAAAAGGAGAAAGAGAAAAGAAAGAGAAGAAAGTGAAGAAGAGAGAAAGAGAAAGAGAAGAGAAGAAGGCTTGGTGTTTAGCAACTAGGGAAATATATATATATATATATATATGCATTTTTCAATGATTTTATAACCTTAGTTATGTATTGTATTTAGTTCATGTAAAATTTGTGAAGAAATTGAATGTTTAATTGTAGTGTAATGAGGCATGTGTGCTACGAATTGTTATAAATATATGTTTGTGTGATGTATTTGATGTTAGATGAAGTGGAATTAGTGTAACCGACGTGTGGTGGTGGCGAGAAAGTGTCGGCAGTAAGCATAGAAAATATATATTAATTTAGTAGAGTTATGGTTGTGATTAGTTGCTGGAAAAATGTAGTTTGTAGTGGATTTATGAGCTATTATGGTGGTTGGGTTATATTTGAATGAGAGGCATTATGTTGTATGTAAATTTGTAAGTGTGAGAGTTGAAAGTGTCGACTGTATTTATGTGGGGTGTTGCAAAAACTGAAGCATAGACATGCAAAAAGTGAACGGTGATTATACACTCAAATATGTGTGAGTCGGGGCAGGAAAAATGAAGAAATTTAGTGTGATAAGGCATGAGTTTATTGGCTGGGCTGTGTTAAAAATGTAGGGCAGAAATTGGTATATATTGGTTGCTGGAAACCCCAAGCAAGGCTCAATAAAATAAAAATTGAGCAAGTTCTAGACCTTGGGTTGACAAGTCATAAAATTATATGCAAGCTAGACACAAAAGAATATAACATATCCGAAAATTAGTATATGTCATAAAGAGACAAGATCACAGGAAAATTTGAAATATGGCCGCCTTGTTGGAGGTTATACCATGTTTTTTTAAGTCACATGTCAAAAACTTGTCGTAACTTGAATAATTGGATTCGAAATTCAAATTTGTAAAATGCATTAGAAACTAAAATCATAATAGAGTGTGTCACTAAAAACCTAGGTCTAGATACGTTGCTGGTTATGAGTAGCGCATGTTTGTCATAATCATAGGGTGTGCCCTGTTCAATAAAGAGACCCCTGGGTTAAATTTAAATTTTATTTAATAGATATTCTAATCATATTAATGTTTTATTAGGTGACAAGTTCCAGCATGTTACATGTATTTATTTATTTATTTATTAGATAGATATATTGTATTAAATCCTAACGAGGAATCATTTATTGTAGATCGACAACTCAAGCATTCGATGCCAATGCCTTAAATCAAATATCTTAGAGCGTAATAGGTGAGTAGATGAATGTGTTTTCAAGTTTTTAAATGAAATAATTTAAATGTTTAATTGTTTACGCAAATTGTTTGAATTATAAATGATTTAATAATTGATTTAAGTGGTTATTTTTTTTATTTTTCTAAAATATTATTTGAACAAATTGTTTGAAATATGAATGGTTTGCGAACTGTTTGAATTGTTAAACTATTTTACGAAACAAAAAGTTTAAATGCGTTATATTTATGAAAATAAATCTAATTTGGAGTAAAAGTAAGGTTATAAAATATGATTGAATATTTATGAAATGTTATTTGGATGAGTGATTTGAAATGAAATAGTTTATATTTTGATATGTGATAAATTGATTTGTGTGATATGATGTCACATAGATTTTATGATGTAAATATTGATATAAAGTGCTCAGTGTAGGGCATCTGTATATAGAGTTGTGAACATTGGTAAGATTCCCTAAGAGGTTCGATTTTTGATTAGTGGGCAATGAGTCCCACTGGTCTGTAGCGGTTGGCAAGTGTGATAGACCGGGGCCGTTATGTGATTACTGGATAAGTTGGTATCTTACATCGTACCTCTTATCTAGGATAACGTTATGAGTGAGCTTAATAAATTTATTTTATATACTGGTACAAAATAACTCGTTAGCAGGTCTCGAGATATCAACTGGATGTACACTGTGGATGTCTTGGGGGATAGTTTCCTAGCAAGTTCAATTTCTTTTATTGGATCATCACAGATTTTAAATACAAAATTGTTTTCCATTTCATGCAATGATTATGAAGCATAAATAGAAGATTTATCTGAAAAATTATATTTGATTTAAACATGAAGGTTTTACTTGTTTGACTTAAGTGAAAGGTTTAAATTATGCTGTGAAATGGTATATTTTAAGGGTGATGCTCTTACTCCTCTTTTATCTGTTTTTAAATTTTTATTATTTATTTATTCACTAAGTTTTGTACTTTCGTTTTATTTTTAAAAAATATTTTAAATTAAGCTAATTGCGAGGAGGTCACCAGTCCACTTTTTAGACTTAGATTTTTGAGGTTTGCAATGTATTGGAGACTTTGTTAGGTATATAGTGATCTCCGTTGATATGTATATATTTTTATATGGGATCTGTAAGCTTTGCATAATTCTTCGGTTGTCAAAAATACTACATTTATAAATATTGTATATATATATATATATATAGGATATTATGAAATTTTATTTATATGGATGGGTTATTAGAAAGGTAGAAGCCTTACACATTCGTAGGGAATACTAGTGGAAAGTATGTCTCGCAAGTGTGTGGCGGTTGTTACATACTCGGATCTACGGATCGGAGCGTGGCAATTTTAGTAGTATTAGAGCCAAGGTTTGAGGTTTTATAAACTTTAAGTGATGAAATAATCATTGATAGTATGATTTAAAGTTCTATAGACTTTAAGTGACGATAAAATAATTGAGGTCATTATTTGAGATTCGTAAATATAAAGAATGACTACATGAGAATTATATAATATATATAGACATAACTGATGATATTATGTTAGTAATTTAAATGTGAGATTGTTGATATCATAATATATAAATGTATATTTTCGATGATAACTAAGTTTATTGTAATGTCGATTTAATTTATGATAATAAAATGGATTTAGACTTGTTGAAAATCAAGAAAACTATGTGTGAATATACTTATAATCAATTTTAAAAAAAATTATGTGAGAAGTGTGAATCAAGTGTAACATGATCGATGCTTGGAGTCAAAGGATTGACACTTTAGCTAATTAGATTGATACGTGAAAGAAACAGATCGATACAAATAGAGAAGATCAATACCCTTACCAATCGATTCAATACACTTGAAGAAGGTCGATACTTGGAAGAAGAATATATTGATATCTTGCGAGTCAGTAGTCTAAGATGAAATCACCATGTTAATCGGATCGATACCCAAGCAAAGCAGATCGATAAGTTTAGAGAAGATCGACACTTAGAGTTTAGAAGATTGATACTCGCAATTCTAAAAAGTTGTAAAATATTTACAAAGCAAGCCAGATCAATACCTAAGCCAAGGAGATCGATATATGGCAATTCCAGAGAGTAGAAAAATAATTACGGGGCAGACCAAATCGGTACATGAGATTGATATTTTGTGATTCCATAGAGTTTAAAAATAATTACGAAGTAAACCAAATCGATACCCAGGCTAAAGAGATTGAAATGTTAGAATTCCAAAGAGTTGGAAATTATTTACGAAGTGAACTAAATTGATACGTAAAAGACAACGGATCGGTACTCGCGATTAAAGACCAACTTAGATTCAATTTTCACACAAATGAATCGATACACTACTAGAAGGGATCGATACTTCTTGACGATTTAAAGCTCAATGGTAACTTCTACAACATTTATGACAAATATTTAATACACTTAATTAAGCCTTTGGACACAAATGACTTCACAAAGAGAATAAGTATAAATAGAAGATTTATGGAGAAGAGAACAATAGAGTACATTCTTAAGCATCAGTGATCATTTAATCTTCACCCAAATAAATAAGTTGTATGGTTGTCTTTCATCTCAGAAAAAGTTGTATTGGATTTCACTTGACCCATATAAACAATGAGATTGTCAAACCTTGGCGGTGAACAAAAGTCGAGAGAGTGGACGTAGGCCAATATTGTTGAACCACTATAAATCCAATGTTTACTTTCTCTATCTCTCTACTGTTTTATTAATTTTAGTGTATTGTATACATCTTAAGCCTTAAATTTTTAAAGAACCCAATTCACTCCCCTCTTAGGTATTGCCAACTAGGACAATAGTAATAAGTGTAATGAATGACAGAGTGGCCAGATCGATACATGTGAAGAATGAATCAACACATTAAGGAAAATGATTGATATTTTAAACTCTATGTACCGATACTGTTTGGCTTTAAAACATAGAATCAATTGTATTAGTGTTAGAGATAAGTGATGTATAATAAGTAAGTCTTATAGATCCCTTAAAATGAGTCATGATTAGATTATAACGATTGGCAATGTCTATATATTGTAGGATATATATAAAATGCCGTCACAAAAGGGATGTGGACGATCTCGTACCAGTAGGAATCATGAGGCATCGGTCTCTCATATCCTTTAGCCAGGATAACCTGAAGCTATTGCTACTCCCTCTTCTATTGCAATTAAGACAAGTGCCCAAATTTTTTAGAATATTATTATTATTGCTAAAGTGTTTCAACACCTTATCAATCTTGTAAGTACTAGGGAAGTTCAACCCTAGTCAACTCCTCTTGCCCTTGCTTGACCAATAGTAGAGCTGTCAAAGCTAATAAAAGAAGTTAAACAGCTAGGGTGTGAATCATTTTCTAGAATGATAGATGCCTTAGTGGCTAAGAATTGGTTTCGGAATGTTGAAGAAAGTTTTAAGGATATGGGAATTGATGATGCGAAGAAATTAAAGGTGGTAGTGCGATTGTTGGAAAGGGATGCATGCACATGGTGGAATAATATTCGAGACAAGACTACCTCAGCATTAACTTGGTCTTATTTTTAGCGAGAGTTTAATAAACAGTATTATGCTCACTCCTACATAATGCAAAATAGAGCAGAGGAATCGGTTGAGAAAGGGAAAAAGCTTGGAGAGGATTGTAGGAAATGAAAGGGAACTAACTTATGTCAAGGACAATTGTCAAAAAAAGAGAAAGAATTCAGGGTCGTCTAGTGCAACCCTAACAGCATCTAGTACAGGGCAAATTTCACCGTGGAATCAGGTAATTAGAGGAGTAAGGTCAGCAAGTAACTTAGACATAAAGAACCGATTTACTAGACGAAAAAGAAGCAGACAGTGTCCTAACTGTCAGAGATATCACATTGGACCATGCAGATAACAGAGGTGATGTTTTCAGTGTGGTTAAATCGATCATAATCATAGCCTTTACCTATTAGAACTTCAATTTAGAGAAATACAAGTATTATAACTCCAGGGGTTGCCACTACATCTCATAGAGACAAGACTAGTAATAGATCAGTGTCATAAAATATTCAGAACCTCTAGACTAGGGCCCAGATTCCAGTGTTCGCTATGATAGCCAATGAAGCCCAAGCGAACCCGGACATGATCACAGGACAGTGACTGTATTTGATAGGCCTGCTTATGTGTTCATAAATTTGGGGGCATATAATCTTTTGTTAGTATTTCATTCGCTGGATGTGACAATAGAAACTTATCTTCCCAAGAGTATGAATTAGTAGATATCACCTCCTTAGGAGAAAAGGTGATTCGGAATTCAATATATGTATGTGTGGTTGATATGGTGGAAAATAGAATAGAGTTGAGTAATTAGAGTATCTAGAAATCAAATGCTGAGATTACTTGGAAAGTTGATTAAAAAGAAACTGATATGTAGTAGTTAATCTATAGAAGTAATTAGAATAAACTGATATGCATGACGTTGAAACTAATTTCAAGTATGGTATTTGTAGCATGATGATTTAAGTCAACTAGGTATGC
>JAXCLQ010069282.1:6638-40688 GCA_035584115.1 Cedrela odorata
TAATATCCAACAAAAAACAGAACAATAAGAAGAAAGATGATGCATGCATGCATGCTTTAATATTATATATATATATAGTATCTTTTGGACATTTTCTACTCGTTAATGATTAGCCGTTCTTTTTTAATATAAGTAATATATATAGTTTGTAATTTTCTTCATGTTAGTCCCTATCAGTATGCTTAATGGGTGCTTTACAACACTATAAGTTGCAACACTCAAGGACTAGCATGAAAGAATATTATAAATGATATCCTTTTTCATGATTTCACTAAAAATTATGGAGTCAAATGTTATTACCTGAATATAATATATAGAAGAATTAGCGGCATACAAGGCAAGCTTCTGATGACAAAAGCTTATACGTTTCATTTTCTTAGTTATTCCCAATTTGCATTTTATAAATTTTGTCTACATCTATCCCAACTTGTTGCTAAAGGATGGAAGAAATGTCATAAATGCATGCATATATACGAGGTATTTAGTGAGATTGTCTCAAGGGCATAGCTAGCTTTATTTTGTCATCTCCATTCGTTGATAGGAAGGAATATATTTCACTTTATGACGCATGCACGGACTTATTTGTTTAACAAACAATCTTTCTTTCTCACATTGGGTTTCATAGTCAATATATATTATTAGACCATATTACTTGACTAAAATACTCTTATGGCAACTCCGATAAAGCAAAATATCGAGACTCCAGTCGTGGTCAAGTGACGCGGAGTGATCATAATTTAAGCGTCTTTGATAGTGCTAATTAGCATTGCATGAGATTTTATATGTTATTGTTGTAGTGTTGTCTATATATATATATATATATCCTTAATTCAGATGATCTCTACTCTCACAAATAATTGAAGAAAAATTTATAATTAAGTAAAAATAAATATTTATCAAACATTGTATATATAAATTGGTTATATATATTTTTTAAATTAAACAAGAACACAACATTTATAAACACAGAACCGTTACCTATTTCATATTTTAGAAAACAAAACTTAATTGATATGGGCAGAAACGAAAGCCATTCTTCATCTAAAAAATATAAAAGGATTGATACATGACAACAAGAAAAAAAAAAAATTAAAGCAAAGAATTATTGAACTACATCATTTCGTGAGATTGCCACTGTGACTTTTGTTTTTATGTAGCATCAAACAAGTAACGAGAGCTCAATAATATCAAATAAGAGAAAATAACATAGGGAAGAAATCGAGGAGGTTGTAGCTACGATAGAGGTACATCATAAGTTATGTCATTTTCAATAATTTTATTTTAAAATAAAAAAGTGTAATTACAATAAAAAAAATGAAAGTAGAGGTATGATAAAAATAAATGACGAGAATTAAATAACGTCCATAAATTATAATTACATTCATTCATGCTTCGAGCTAAACCCGTGTCGTGCTCGATTTTTAAGAGGTTATTTAATACAATACAATTCAATATTATTTGCGTCATATATCATGTTAGATTTTAAGATTTTTCTTTCTAAAATTAATTTTTATTAATGTAAAATCAATTAACAACTTTTAATTGATATAATTTATTAAAATGGTACAAAAAATCTGAAATTTCACCGCATTCAAAACAAATTTAGGGTATTCAGGTTTTTATTTCACTAAATATTGATTTCACACATTTAAAACATTGGGTCATTGTCTCACTCAACATTGATCAAGTAAAAAAATTAACGATAGAAACTACTAAAAGGAGTGTGATTGGCAATTGTTTTTAAAAAAGGAGTATTATTATCAATAAGACTAAATATTAGGGGCCTCGATGTTATTTTACAAACATTTTTGTGATAAAAAATTCTTAAGCAAGAATATTTAGCTGGGTTCAGTTCACCCGATCCATTTGCTCTTTGTGACACAAGTCAAAATTAAGCCCTTTCTCGAGTTAACGTCCATCCTACGATCTCCTCACCTCAGTAATCGCATCCAACGGTAATTAAACAAGGGAAACATACTGTGGGGGCGCAGCTCCAAATTTGTCACTTGATGAGGAATAATAACAAAGAACAACAGAACACGTTGCTGCTCACCGTTGTAGACTCACCTTGTAATAATAATAATAAAACCAAAATCAAAACGATATTCTCTATTGAAATCATTCTCGAAATCGAAAGTAAAAGAGAGAATTAAACTTACTCTACCGATTAAGCTTCTCTCGTCAGATCTCAGATCCATCGGTACTGTCTTCATTCCTTATCAGTTGATTATATCTGTGTTCTTGTATGGTGTCTGATTGATTATGTTTTTCCTTTCTCCTGTTTTTTCTGATTTGATTGATGAAGCCAATAATTTCAAGTTGATTACAGTATGATCAAAGGCCATGTGTTTGCTTTTCTCTTCATTTTCGGCATGAATTTGCCGTTTTCGATGTTGTTACTCGAAACTGAAGCAAGAAATCTACATTGCTTTGAATTTATCATCTGTTCATTTGGAAGTAACTTCGGAACTATTTCATATTTATATTCATTTTTTTCTGAAATTCTTGATATGTTTTTATTTGATTTTCCATGGAGTCTTAGTTTGTGGCGAATATATTTTGATGTTTGTTTGCTTGGCTTAGTATCTGGTTTTCTTTTAATAGTTGATGTTCAACTGTTCGATGATATGAGTAGTTTCAAAACGTTGCAATTTTCTAATAAGAAAAAATTTGTTTCTGTTGTTTCAGATTCAGTTTCATGGAGAGCTTGGCACAGCTAGAGGCCTTGTGCGAGAGGCTATACAATTCGCAAGATTCTGCTGAACGAGCTCACGCTGAGAACACTCTCAAGTGTTTCTCTGTGAATACGGATTACATTTCACAATGCCAATACATTCTTGACAATGCATTGACTCCTTATGCTTTGATGCTCGCTAGTTCTAGTTTGTTGAAGCAAGTCACTGAACATAGCCTTGCTTTACAGCTCCGTCTTGATATTCGTAATTAATTTTCCTATTATTCTTCCGTACTCACTATCTGTGCTTTTCATTTTTGTTGTGTACTAGAAGATTTTCTCGATATTTGATATTGTAGGGAATTACCTGATAAACTATCTGGCGAAGAGGGGACCAGAACTGCAGTCATTTGTAACCGCATCTTTGATTCAACTCTTGTGTCGACTTACAAAGTTTGGTTGGTTTGATGATGATAAATTTCGTGACTTGGTCAAAGAGTCCACAAATTTCTTGAGCCAGGTGATATGACATATATGCAATAAGTCATCTGTCAGTATTTGACATATTTGTATTGGATACTGTTATGGAAGTAAATATGTCCTTAACAATACTCTAATGCCTTTGCATATATACTGCAATGATATCTCAAAATTGACCTATTTAAATGTTTTCTGCATTTTTGCTGATACTGTTTTTCATTTTTTCATTTAAAACCTCCTTGCGTTTTTATCATTTTTATTTTCAAAAATATTTTTTTATACAGCATACTGATTCTCACTACAGTTTAGTGAATTATTCTCTTTTTGAGCTGGTTTCTAATACTTCTTCTTTGTAGTGTCAAATGCTTGTAGAATATGATGCTAAAAGATATTTTGTCCTTTCCAGGCAACATCAGATCATTATGCCATTGGTTTGAAGATACTGAATCAAGTTGTTTCTGAGATGAATCAGGTTATTTTCTACTTGCATATATATATATATATATATATATATCATCCTTAAGGTGATATAGTTGCTATTCATTGTTGGCCTGTCTAAAATGTTTATATAATTCTTGTGTGTGATTCCTTGGAAAGAGTAAGGATGCCGATAAATATTTAGATCATATTATAATTATTTGTATTTCATTGGAAAGAATGTTTGAAGATTTTAGAATTTTTACTTTTTAAATAGTTTGAAAGCAGGTAATTCCTATTCTCTTTTCTTGGTTGATATCAGGATTTATATTGGAAATTTGAAAACCATAGGATAAAGAATTGCCTTTTTTATAATTTGACTGGTTGAAATAACTCAAATCCAATTAATGAAGCAAGGAATATCGAATCTAGATATGATAATATCAAGATGCTTATTTGTTGTTGATCTATATGAAGCTTGGAGTTTATGCAGAACAGCATCATATATTGCATTATCAATAATGGATATGTAGAAAGGCTCACTTTTTGTGGGTTTATGTAGTTTACTGGTGAAGCCTTTTGCGTAACGAAAGAGGTGTAGATAAGAAAGGATGATCCTCCTGCGAAACCAAAAGAATGAAAAGAAATTATTATCATGTTTTTCCCTTCTCACCATTTTATTGTATCTTATGATACAATGCCAATTCCAGACCCTCATCTTATGAAGCCTGAACTTTTGAGATTAATTTTCCTTATACTGGAGATTCAGTTACAATGAATCACTCTAACTGAATGTTTGGCTGCATTTTTTTTCCATATGATTTCCGGAAATTGTTCCTCCGTCTCCAGTAGCTGAGTGAGGATAAGATTGAAGGGAGACACTTAATTAATACTAATCAATCGTTGTTTATTTCTTATGTTCATTGGCATTTTATTAGTTTGTAGTAATGGTCTTGCTGTCTTCAGTTAGCAATATGAGTATTCTACTTTTACTGCTTTTTTGGTACATATCTATTTTTGTTGTGCTATGTTTTCTGAAGAGACACAATTGACAATCAAAACAATAATGTTTTTGTGTGAATTCTTATATACCATGTCTTCACTACCCCTTTCCTTTTCCTGTCCCTCTTTCTCAAGAATTCGATGGCTGCAATGAGTGCATCAGGGTACATACATCAGTTACCTCTCAAATTCTTTAGATTCAAGGGGTCTGCGCCCAGGGGATCTCCTTGCTCCAATATTGTGTATCTCTTTTTAGTTGCATTAATTCATACTAAATCTCTCTGATACTTTATTTCATCTCTTCTTTCCACTGTCTATCTCTATTTAGTTGCATTAATTTATACTAAAACTCTCTGATACTTTATTTCATCTCTTCTTTCCATGCTATGTAAATTATTTAAATAGTTTCTTTTCCGCCATCTTCTCTTAGCCAGCTTGTATATGTAACCATTTTTTTGAATGAAGCATACAATCACCCTTTATAAGTACCAGTACTACTAAAAATGCTGCCTTCGGCTCCCACAACCTGTTATAAGAAGTAAATTTATTTTACATTAAATGAATGCTTTCTGAATATGTATTGTCAAGTGACTTATTTTGAACATGAAAAGTAACTAACTACAAATTAATTAATTAGTAGTTATCTACAGATGGAATATCATAAGTTCCCTTGTTTAAATGGAAAATTTAGATTCAATTCTGGTTCCCTGAGTCAAATCTCAACAGTTGCCAAAACTGGAGTATCCATTTTTTGTTGTTAAAAGAATGTAGAAATATGAAATGTTAATTTCTCTGTTTGTTGCTGTGTGGAAATTTCAAATCCTTTTGTTTATAGGTTCTGGAGGAGGTTGTCAGTTTAAGTTCTTGTTTTATTACAATGCACTGCACAGAGACTGCCATTGTGGTTATTTAATATTTGAAGGTGCCTAATAGCGCTAAAATGTAAGACTTGGTTTGGATTGAAGAATTGAAAGAGAGAGACAGAGAGGTTAAGGGATATAGATATGTTTCCCTTGTTTGGGTGTTTAATTAAGAGGGAAATGGAGGGAAATTTAGAGGTAAAACTTCCCCATGCCCTACCTTTGCTTCTCATCTTTTCTTTGCTCTTTCCTTCCTTAACTTCCTTTCACTTCCTTTCTACCGAAAATTGTAAGATGAATTGTCAGGTCATGTTTCTAGTTTTTTCATAGATTATTTCTGTGTTTCGTTCTTGTTTCCTTGTAAAATGTAAAAACCATGGCCATTGCTATTTGTGATAACCCCATTTCTAGTCTTTATTGATTAAGCTTCATGATTAATCTATAATCATAAACAGCCTTTTTTAAAATCTTCTTAACTAAGAATAGCAATTCTTTTTGCCTTCTCTTTGTCATCATATTCTTTTATTGTTATACTAGTAATGTTGTTGTTACAGTTATTGTTATTGTTGTTTTTGTTTTTTGCTGTCATCATCATCATTATCTTCATATGTTTGCTAACATCTTTTTGTCTATTTCTTGTCGCCTAACTATCAGCCTAATCCTGGGTTGCCTTCAACACATCATCGGCGGGTTGCTTGCTCCTTTAGGGATCAGTCACTTTTTCAGATATTCCAAATATCTTTAACATCATTATGTCAACTGAAAAATGATGGTATTGTGCTAAGTTTCATTTTCGTGTGTCTCTATGGCTCTCTCTCTATCTCCCCCTTTCACCATCAGTCAATCATTCTTATCTATATTTAAGTATATTTTATTGCTTCTTCATTACTAATTATTTTTGTGATTGATTTGCTTCTTCATGTAATTCGCAGTTGCTAGTCGGTTGCAAGAGTTAGCGCTTTCTCTCTGTCTTAAATGTTTATCTTTTGATTTTGTGGGGACATCTATTGATGAAAGTTCAGAAGAGTTTGGTACTGTTCAGGTATTGATTGGTATTTTTTCTTTTGATTTCAATCATTAATTGTTTAATGGCGTTATCTGTGGGTCTTCTGGGATGAATTCTTACATATTAAGTGATATGGTGATTATCCTACAGATCCCATCCGCTTGGAGACCAGTTTTAGAGGATCCTTCAACTCTACAAATATTTTTTGATTACTATGCCATCGCAGATGCCCCTCTTTCCAAGGAGGTTCGTACATGACATATTTCTTATGTTTTAGTGCTCTGGAGAAATCAAGAAGCCACATAACTAACCATACTGCCAATGACTACTGAACCATTGTGCTTGGTACTTTTGTCAATTTCATTGATCTAGGTGTTTCTGCACAATTCATTCTTAATGCGATTCATTCCACCCTCTTTCAACTGACGGTTGCTTACTTTGATCTAGTGTTACAGAAAAGTAAATTTTGGATACTGTTTACTATATGCCTTGCTTGCAGGCTTTTTCTTTATAAATTTAAGGGCTTATTAGGGTACTGAGATTGGAGGATTTTTTTTTCTTCTTTTGGATTAGAAACATGGCAATTTTATTCAAAATAAAGAGAATTATGAGAGGTTGGACAAGAAATCCACGGAAAGAAAATAAATACGGTAACAAATGGTAAAACGACACTCATTTAATAACACCTTCCCAATTTTCTGTAATAAAAGAGAATGGTATATCCTTGAATTCAATAGAGATTGACGGCCAAAGAGAAGCAAGAAAATGAGCCTTGTACCACGAAAAAGAGCAAGCTAATTTATTTATTGATATTTTCTTTCCATTTTATCTACGTGGATCAATTTGAGTTCTTAAAATTTTATATTCTTTTTGGAAAATATTTCTGGAAAGGAAAAGGGGAAATGGTATTACTGTTTTCTTTTTAATTCTTAATTTTCTATAAGAAGGGTGTTTTTTTTATTACTTTTTCTGTGAATGACTTTATAGCTAAGAAGGGAGATGTAAAATGATATAGAACAAACCAAAACATCGAATCATATATTCTAAATGGCACCGTGACTTTAAATGTCTACACAATTTTTTTTTTTTCATTTTTTTCCCTGAAATTGAGGTGCCATCAATCCTTTTCCAGTTTCCTACTGGAATTGTGGCCAATACCATGCCATCCTTGCTTTGATACTATTCCTTTGAGAGAAATATAAGTGATTATCAGTAAATTTTGCAAGTATTGCAGTTTTTTTAAAAGGCCAGGTTTACTCTTGGCCTTTTTTTAAAGATTTGAATCTCTCGAGACTAGTTGCTACTAGGAGTAGGGTAATTTATTCTCCAATCACATACTTCTCATGTCCTTAAACTGTTGATTTGGTACATATTGATAAATTATAAGTGATGTCAACAAATTGTTTTATCAGGACTGGAAAGATGCTGTTTCTGTGAGCACTGTTTGTATAGATGTTTTATGTTTATCTAAAAAGGTTTTAAAAATTTGCATCGAAATATTGATAAGAAGGTATGGAAAGAGGACTCTTTATTGGGACATTGACCTTTGTTGAAATGATAACAGAGGTGGTGTTGGAATGGGATAGGCCTTAGGTTTGACTTGATTCAGGAAAAAGAAAGAGCTGTTCGTTGTGAATACTAAGACACTTTTATTTATCACTCTTTCATAATACAGGTTTTAGTTCTCAGGTATAACCTTTGTATGGGCATATATTTCATTCTTGTGAGTTTAAGTCTATTATAATTACTTGCAATTAATGTATAGTTTGATGTAAAATGTGGATTTTCATAACATCGGTCATGTTGGTTTTTTTTTTTTTTTCAAAATTGAGAGAGATCCTTACCTGTAAATTATTTGAAATGTGGATATCTTTTCCACTATTCATGAATTTGCTACTTGGGAGATTTTTTTATTAGGGTATTATTTAAATTTCTTTCTAGGCACTGGAATGCTTGGTTCGACTGGCTTCTGTAAGACGTTCTTTATTTACAAATGATGCTGCTCGTTCTAAGTTTTTGGCCCATTTGATGACAGGAACCAAAGAAATTCTACAAACAGGGCAAGGTAATATTGTCTTAATGTCTTCTTTTTCTCCCTTTATTATTTTTCAGTATTTTTTTTTAATCATTTGGCTAATATCTAGGTGGATTTCCTCAATTATTTGGTCTTATTCTTCTTCTTTTGCCTTTGCTTTTCATTACCCTATTTAATATGGCAGATACTTTCTATTTCCTGTAAAATTTCTCTTCATTAATTTTGCTGTAATTGACAAATATCAGATACATTCAATAATGTTTGATATTTTATTGTGGTTATCCAGATCAGATGGAACATACTACTGTGATTTTGTTTGATACTAATTAAATTGCAAAACTTTATGGCTGCTTAATTATGGTTAGCAGTTGATTGGGCTTTAAAGTTCTGGATTATTAATTTTATATGCTTAAAACATCATTAGATAGTTTGATTCATTTTGCTGTCGGTGTTAGTGGTGCATTGATGAAACATGTTTTAAGACATATTGAGCTGGTTATCATCTTATGGCTTCTTGTTTCAGAAAGTTTAGCCAAAGTAAAATTGCAACAGAGATTGGATCTCTTTGGTTTGCACCTTTGGAGTTCGTAGAAAAGAACTTCAAGCTTAAAAATAATATGCTTAATAGGAGCATGTTTAGTCATGGAATCTATTCGCCGGACGTGTCTTGCATGGTCGAAGTTTGTTGGTATGCACAATTTTATCATGCTTAATTAGTACTATATTCTGTAGTAAATAAGGTACAAATAGTGCATTGATTTGGAAGAGTTTAGGGTAATGCCTTAAAGTTTGTTGTTGGTAAAGTGGCATTGAAATTCTTATTCCATGGTTTTTTTTTCTTGGTGCCATAAAAAAATAACAAATCAATTAGTTTGTTAAGTTTTTAATCCATTATGCTACTTTTTCCTTTGTTGTTTTTCTTGTCATTTACAAATTGTGGCTGAATGGGCTTCAGGTCTTGCCGATCATGATAATTACCATGAGTATTGCCGCCTTCTTGGACGTTTCAGAGCGAACTATCAGGTAATTTTCTTATGAACTTCTGGCGCTGGGTTCTTAATTTCCATATGCTACGGATACAACTACAGCTGTCTGTGCATGTGCAGTTTGTGTCTTTATGGTGTACATATTGGTTAACAACTGCAAATTGTTTTATTGCTTTTACATTCAATAACTATGTCTACATACGTGTCATGTGATAGTTCTAATTTTTGTGATTATTGAATAACCGAAAGCAATTGTAGCGGCATACTATAAGCTGCTGTATTTTTAGCTCAGTAGATATTCAGTCTAGTTTGTACAGTCATGTTCTTGTATAGCAATTTGCTATCTCACATATTGTTATAAGTTTGATTGAAAAATAAATTCCTTTTGTTTGTAGGATTGGCTATGTAGTTCAGTGGCAGAATGGCTAGAAGCAAATTCACTCTGCTGAATATTGTTTAGCCCAACTACTTAGGGTTGACTATGCAAATTTCTCTGTCTGTAATCAGTACCTTTGTTTTTAGCACAATCATAAAGAGCATTCTTTATTGATCTGTATTAGCTGGCTGTAATCAGTTGCAGAAGGAAACATTAGAAGTCCCTTGAACCCATGGGTTGGTGAAAACATTTAATGTCGTACCTACTTCATTAGAATCACCAATTATGTATTTTCCCTACATAGATTCCATACCTTGGGATATAAAACCCTGTGTTACTCTTTCCTTCGCAATGCCTGGCACTGGCATAGTTTCCTTGTGCTTTTGCTTTTATAAGAATTAATCACTTTATAATCACACTATTAGGACTTCCGTGTTTTTTTTATAGCTTGTGATTGAAGAAATTATGTGGACAGGTTTGTTGGCTGCAATAGCAGTTTTTCATGTTCCCTTTGGGTTTTTATTTCATTCACACAAACTACTATGCTTCATTACATTGTTATGGTGGTTTATGGTGTATTTTATATCTTTTGCTGATTTGTAAGTGAATTGGTAATTATCAATGTTTTCTTGATTTGGAGATGCTAAAATTTCCTGTGTTTTGCTGTGCCTCTTAGTGTATGTAATTTATGTGGTATGATAACTTATAATACCTCTCTCTATGAATCATTTAACATCTTGTTTATTGAATTTTGAAATTGTGTTTCAGTTATCAGAGCTTGTGAATGTGGAAGGCTATAGCGATTGGATACAATTAGTGGCAGAGTTCACTTTAAAGTCCTTGCAGTCTTGGCAGGTTGACTGGTGTTCATAAATTTTAAGAATGTCTATATAGTAAGCTTTAGTTTAGTAGAATGTACTGCAACTTGATTTCATTATCACGGTGCCTTGAGCTATTTTATTTGGGATTTATTTGATTGATCTGTATTTGTATAGGAGAATTATTTGGAAGCTTTTATCCCATTATTGCACCTTGAATTCTAATTAAGCTCATGTCTTTTACTAGTGGGCCAGCAGCAGTGTATATTACCTCTTAGGACTCTGGTCCAGACTAGTGACATCTGTACCTTATTTGAAAGGTGATGCACCTAGTTTACTGGATGAATTTGTGCCTAAAATCACTGAAGGTTTTATCACATCAAGATTCAATTCTGTGCAGGTATACATCTGCTTTTCTTTGGGACTGATACTCTGATTTCTAATTGAAGTACAATTTATTTATGAAAATCTTTTGTCTTTCCATTTCCATTTCTACGTATCCTATAGGCTGGATTTCCTGATGATCTTTCTGACAATCCACTGGACAATGTTGAACTACTTCAGGATCAACTAGATTGCTTTCCTTACCTCTGCAGATTCCAGGTTTTAAACCAATTGCTATATTTTTTGTTCTTCTTTTATTTCCTGCCAAAAGAAAGTCTAGGTTTGAAATTATGATTTTTTTTAAAAAAATTTGTCATACTCTGTTGCTAAAGGGTTGTAGTGTTTTTGACTCCTTTCTTCTTGTTGCAGTATGAAAGCAGTGGCTTGTATATAATAAACACAGTGGAGCCTATTTTGCAGTCATATACGGTATGGTCATTCATCACAAGGAAGGCCTCATTTTCTGATCCAGAGCTTTTGCAAAATGAAGTATAATCTCAATCATTATCTTTAATTGACATGTATAGGAAAGAGCACGAGTACAGACTGGTGATAACAGTGATCTCTCTGTCATTGAAGCCAAACTCGCTTGGATTGTTCATATTATTGCTGCTATTCTTAAAATAAAACAATGTACTAGTTGTAGGTAAAAGATTTCTTCCAGTTGTTACTTTTATTTATTTTTTCATTATTCTTTGCAAGAAATCAAGTGATGTTTGTTTTGGCATATGTTAATCTTTTAGTTACCATCGTCTATGCAGCATGGAGTCTCAAGAAGTGCTTGACGCAGAACTTTCAGCTCGTGTTTTGCAACTAATAAATGTCACTGACAGTGGTCTACACAGTCAGGTAGATAGCCCTGTGTTTAGCTTCAGATTTTCTTTGACGTCTCCTTCAAGTTCTTATTATCCCTAAATTTTGAGGATCTGGGTGGATTCCATACTGACCTGGGCTTTTACCTGGGCATATACACTCTTGTGATTGGTTTAAGAATATAATAAAGAAATAAATCTTGATCTTACATAGATAATAATATACACGTGTCAAAAGATCTTTAAAATGTTGGTTAAGTTTAGATCAACACAGGATCCTTATAAAATTTTTGAACAGCTGTGGCTTTGTTTTTTCTTTTTGCTGAGGTAGTTTCGTAAAATTAAACTCTGTTTGTGTTTATACATTATTTGTGGGCAGGAAGTTTAACTGTTGACTATTGTGTAGTGCTCAAATTTATTATGTCTATGTGTTTTGTAATTTATGAACTTGTGCTCATTCCATTGTTTGATGATGTCCAAATTTTGATATTGCTCTGGTGCATATTAGACTGAATAATTTTTCAAGCTATTAAAGTTTATAGTAAGGCAAGAAATAGATGAATGTTTTAGAACTGCTAAGTTACCACTTGACCCAATCGCTTAAGGGCCCAACTATAGTATCTTGGCTCTTAACACTCCCCCTCACATGTTCTTACACCTGAACCAAACACAATCGCCACAAACTTAACAACAAAACACAAACACAATTTATTACAGTTTAATTGATTGCCAATGATGGGATTTGAACATGAGACCACTTGTTGAAATTGGCTTAGATACTACGTTAAGTTACCATTTATCATAAAAGCTCTAGGTATTAAGTGAGACCCAACAATATCATTTAAGCTCTAATAAGAACTCTGTCAGTGGGAGAGACGTACTTTCTTTATGGCTGGAGAGAGTTTGGTACAATCTATTTCTTTGGCTTCTTTGGTGGTTAATGTTAAAAGTGTCCTTTTGTTTTGTAGTCTGGATTTTTAGTTACAGTTGAAATTGAAAGTTTTGTTGCTTTTCTTAGATGATATTTCTTTTCTGTTTTCATAACTCTGCCTAAACTTCTCCCTGTTAATTGTATACCCATCATGAAAAGGGTTATTTTCCTTTGAAATAAAATCATAGTGTTTCGTGTATAGCTGTAAAATTCTGTCAACCATGAGGCCTGTGGTTTTTCCATATTAAGTACTTTTGGTTTTATCATCACTGGACTAGATTTTGCATTTTTTTTTTTTTTTGTGTTTGAGCACTTGATGACATAGATTTCATTATCTTGGCATTGGCAGAGATATCGTGAATTGAGTAAACAGAGACTTGATCGTGCCATTCTCACATTCTTTCAGCATTTCAGAAAATCTTATGTTGGTGATCAGGCAATGCATTCCTCCAAGGTAATTAAGTTTCTCTTCGTTCTCTATAATTCTTTTTACATGTCTACATATTCTCTGAGACTTTCTCATTCTGTTGCAGCAGTTATATGCCCGGTTGTCTGAGCTTCTTGGACTCCATGATCATATGTTACTATTGAATGTGATTGTTGGGAAGATTGCTACTAATCTCAAGTGTTATACTGAGGTGATTTTTATTTTTTTGTATTTTTGTTCATCATACTGTTCTGGAATCCATTTCATATATGTATATTTGTGTGCTGCTTTAACAGTGTGAGGAGGTTATTGATCACACATTAAGTTTGTTCTTGGAGCTGGCTTCTGGGTTAGTATTAGCACTTCAATATGTCGACAGAAAAATTGCCGCCATTTGTTGTTTTTTTTTGTAAAATTTATTTATTCCCCTCAATAAATTTGACTACTGTCTTTCTTTTGGGCAGATATATGACTGGAAAGCTGCTTTTGAAGTTGGACACTATCAAATTTATAGTTGCAAATCATACTGTAATTCCATTTCTACTATTATTTCATTTCTTTCATTATTCTTAGTTTGATTTGTGTTTAGAAATTGATAAAACCTTGTACTAAAAGTCCGGTTTTGAATTTTTGATTGCAGACAGAGCACTTTCCTTTTTTGGAAGAATATAGATGCTCTCGCAGCAGAACAACTTTTTACTACACTATTGGCTGGTTGATATTCATGGAGGAGAGCCCTATGAAATTTAAGTCCTCAATGGATCCACTTTTGCAAGTACTCGTGCTTTCTTTCTCTAATCTGCTTTTGTATTTTTCTCAATCTTTTTCTGGGCACTGAAACGATGTTTATGGTGCTTTAGGTTTTTATCAGTTTGGAATCAACTCCTGATTCAATGTTTCGTACTGATGCGGTAAAGAACGCTTTGATTGGGTTAATGAGGGATCTCCGAGGAATTGCTATGGCCACAAACAGGTTAGTACATGTGCAATTTTGGAATCTATCTGCTTTTCTTTTTTAATGAATGGCAAATGATTCCTTTTTTCCTTTTATGAATATGTTTCAGCCGCAGAACGTATGGGCTTTTATTTGATTGGCTATATCCAGCACACGTGCCCCTTCTCCTAAAAGGTATCTCGCATTGGACCGATACACCAGAGGTATTGTTAATTTTCCCCACCTTGAGATCTCTGATATGACAATTATCCTATATCATTGAGCACTTAAACAACACCTTAGAAGTCTAGAACCCTTTTGGCCAATTACAGTATAATATTTAGCATCGCAGTTTTTAATTTTTTCTCTCTCTCTACTAGAAATCAAATTTTTTTTTATTTCCTTTTATTTCGTCTTGTTCTTTATGGTCCTTAACTTTAAGCAATGTTGATCATTTAGCACAGGGTGGATGGAAGTGTTCATTAAGCATTTCCATAAAGTTTGACGATCTAACTTGCAATAGAAACTAATAGTGGTCCATAAGATTTTTGGCCAAATTTGGAGGGATGTACGTGCCATTCACCCAAATAGGAAGGAAAAGTGGGCCATGCGTTGAGCAATCTAGATATGTTAAGAAATATGCACGCCTATGCAATTGTGACACAGAGCCATTATGGAAAAGACTCAACTCTGTGACGTAGAGCCATTGTGGAAAAGATTCAAGTAATAATCTGGAAAACTTTTACTGCTAATACCTGATGCCTTTCTGGAGGTAGTAGCAAGTTTCTCTTTCAAATCTCGCTTTTCAGATGTGATTGCAGAAATTCAAGCATGCCCCTGTCCATAGTTCTTTCTACCTCAATGGTGACTGTTGGTATGAATTTTTAATCACCATGAGATTCTCTTGGATAAAACCTTGAAGAAGGAAATGCCAGATGCCAGGAATCATTCTGATTGTTAGTTCAGATTTTGCAGTGGCTAATTCGTTTCCTGTGGCTTTGAGTTTGATCTGGTGAATTCCACATGGAGTTTGTTTTATTTGGAATACAAGTCGTGGCTAATTGCAGTATTTAGTTTATAATGCTATCAAGGCTGTTCAATCTTCCTCAAGCTATTGGAATTATCATAGTAAGAATGAAATATTATGAAACATCATACATTGAAAAAAGAATCTGATTTCTTCTTCTCTTTTTAGAGTGGTCTTGAGTTGGCAAAGTTGGGCTGAAATAATCTCCTACACTAAAATATTAGTCTGGGGTTGAAGCACAGAACAAAACATGTGAAAATCTGATGCGAGTCAGCATTATACAACATTTGGAATGTCCTTAGGAACTTTTCTAGGGACGACTCGTGTTTTGTCCTTGCATTCACTACAAGGAGAATAATTGAATAAATAAGCGGAACTAGGTTAAAAGATTAATTTGGAAATGTCAAGCATGTCATTCAAATCTAGAACCATGCAATAGAAGTATGGAATAGAAAGTGACTTATCAAACTTGTTGAAAGTCTTGCAAGTTTCTTATGATTACTTAAAATCATTTGGCATTGTCATGACCATTATGTAAAAGCTCCAATCAGATTTCTTGTATGGTGTATCCTATCAAAAAATATGCACATTTATATATTTCTCATATGGTGTAATTTAGCAGTAGTCAGCAATAAAGCCTTGCTGATTCATTGACACATCACACGAGTCATTTTTAATTCCTTTGCAAATGAAAAGAATAAGTTTTGTAAGAACACAATTTTAACTTGAGTCAGTTTCTTTAGATGTCACTTCATTTTTCTCTCATATGTTGCTTTTTGTCTGTCTCTGCATCAAATATTCTACTATGCTTGTTTTTCCATCCTGGATATACTCAACATTTAAACATTAAATCATGTTAGGCTTCTGAGCACATAAGCAGTTCTTTGCTCCATTGTTCTTGCATGATTAAATAGGGCACATTCTCTTTGTCATTTTCTCCTTATGGATGAAAGTTTGGATAAGGAATTAAGGATCACTATTGTCACTCTTTTTTTTTTCTCTTTTTTCTTTTTCCTTTTTTAGATAACAAACAAAGTATGTTGTATACGAAATGATAAACTATAGAGTCACTCTTTTTTCCTTTATGATAAGAAACAAACGAAATGTTATTGATCAAGTAAAAGAGCTGCCAAAATGTGGACCAGCAGTCCGTCAATAATACAAATCCTAAACAATTGTCATCTACAATAGTGTTGCAATTTTCTTGATTAAAAAACTGAAATATCATTAAACTATCTAGGAAACTAGGCCCATAATGAAGATAGAAAGTTTTCCTTATTTTCTTAAATTTCCTACCAAGCATCTTCAAACACTGTTCTATTGTATGCCATTAATATCACTTATAAATCTTTTTTGCTAGGCCCCCCACAAAGTTTTGAGAAAAGAAATAGATGTATATATATTGGTACTTCAAATGCTATTATATGCACTTTTGACGTCTGAAGTTTTATTTTATGTGGCTCCCCAAATTTGATTTGCTACTTTTGCTCCTGGTTTTTTATTTGTTATCATAAGGTTTTTGTGCAGTATTTATTATATTCTTGTGGGATGATAAACCTAAACTGTTTTTTCTGAATGGTGGACTTTATTGTTTGACTTAATGCTGCAGGTTACTACTCCATTGTTGAAATTCATGGCTGAGTTTGTGTTAAACAAAGCACAGCGTTTGACTTTTGACTCGTCTTCTCCTAATGGCATTCTTCTATTTCGGGAAGTTAGTAAAATAATAGTAGCTTATGGATCAAGGATTCTAGCTCTTCCAAATGCTGCCGATATATACGCCTACAAGTACAAGGGAATATGGATTTGTTTAACTATTCTCTCAAGAGGTTATTTTTTAACCATCTTTCTCTCTTTTAAGCTTAAACTATATGGTGGATTTTATTCATTGTGGTTGTTGGAAGTTAGTCAGCTCGTGATTTTTGGATACTTCTGTTTTGGTGTGAGTGGCATTTTTAGTTTAATTATTATAAAATACAGACAAACTAAACTCTGAGAGCAATTTGCCAAAGAATCATAGAGACCCTCCCATTATGAGCTCATAAACAGAATATATATATATATACACACTTGTTATTTTTAGTCTTCAAGTATATTGGAAAGTAAATTTTCAGATTTTGCTTATATCAATATTTCTTCTCGTGCTATTCCTATTTAGAGCTGTTTCCAAATTCTGCTGGTTATGAAAATCATATGTAGGATGCTGCATCAGGTAATGCAGAAAAATAGTTAGAGCATTAAATGAGACGGGACTGTTTCTTCTTCTTACATCTAAACTTGATTGTATATTTTGTGTTAGCTTTTTATTTGTTTTGTGATGATTTAGTCCTATAGATCCTTTTCTTTTTTTCTGGAAAGCTAACCAGTGTGCAATTGTATAGATCATTTTGTGATCTTTTAGGGGTACTTTTTTCGTGACTTCTTGTTCACTTCTTTGTATATCCCTTCTTTTTAATATTAGTTTCTTTGTTTCATATCCAAAATAATAATAACAAAGAGATTGGATTGTAATTATGTCATTAAGATATCAGCAATTCCTTAGTTTTATATCTTGTTCAGCTATATGAAGTATAGCAGATTTTCTCAAGTCTCGTCCATCTTTTCTGGTATGAATTTCAGTTGTTCAACATGATGTATATAGTTAGTTCTATACATGTAACTAGATTCTATTTGCTCGTATAATGAAATTTGTTCAAACTGGTTTTCTGAGTAGCAAGGAAAATAATCATTAGAATGATTGCAAATCTCTATTTCATATAAAGGATGTTTGCTTATTTATACCCCTTTTCTTCTGCTCTCTCTCTCTCTCTCTTGGTTCTTTTATCTCCCTCTTTTGGCCATCTGGTAAGATGTAAATCCATGGCCAATCTAAACCCTCCCTTGCCAGGAAAGAAAGATATGTAGTCTTTTTTGGCATGGTATATTGGTTTTAATTTTTAATCACCAACTATTTAGGTGCAGTATGATATCTGTATTGGCAGTGTGACATTGTCTCGTTTGATATTGGTTGGATATTTCCTTGAACAAATAGCTTTTCACATAGACCCATAATTTGAGCTGATTTCATTTTGTTTTCTGGAAAAAATGGCAGCACTGGCAGGAAGCTATGTCAACTTTGGCGTGTTTGAATTATATGGTGATAGAGCGCTCTCTGATGTACTTGACATTGTTCTTAAAATGACACTGTCAATTCCTTTGGCTGATATATTAGCTTTCAGGAAGGTATGTAGAATGCTATGGACTTTTGGCAAATTTTGGGTAGCTGTAAGATTATTTTGTGTAGAGTATTTTCTGAATTTGTTTCAAAATATATTTGCATGCATGTGTGTCATTTTGGATGTCAAAGAAACCTGAGAGGATCCACCTTAACCGGTTGGGTTTAGTGTTTAAATATTGGTGTGTGAGGGATGGGATCCTACTCCACACCTTAGATCTGCCTTGCTTCTGTTGCAATATGTTAATTCATTTTTTTGTATATAGATTTAACGTATTGTAATTTGAACCATTACATAACATTGCGTCAGAAGGAATGATTGATGTAACATCTATTTCCTTGCATTAACACTGCTACTGTTGCCATTCTTCATAACAACAATACTTCACTGCCACCCGAATCCTTGTCCCTCTCCCCAACCCCAGGGAGGAAAAGATGTCCCATTGCTTTAACAGAACTACTGTTGCCATCTTCTGAATTTCTATTCTTTCATCTTTGAAACTGCTGCTCCCACCATTCGTCAGCCCACTATTGTTGCTTCAGCATAACCATTCTGCCCCTTCAGAACTCCAACACCAGTGTGATTGGCGGTGCCTCACCAACATCCGTTTCACCTCCTCTGTTCCCATCAATTACTAGGATTTCCTTATTACCTGTAAAGATTAGTTTTTTTGTACCTTGAGTTACTTACACAAGGATTACTACCTCCCTATCCATTTTCCTTTCTCTTTTTTTCTCCCACAAAACAAGAAAAAGAATGGAAATAATGGTGAGTCATGTTTCTGATTTTAGATAGAATTATGGTGATCACACTGTTGATGCCACTAGTCTTTCACTTCTGAAGAAAAGTAAGGGCTTAAAGATACCATACTTTCTTATAATGGTCTTTCAATTCGGAAAAAAGGTCTGTGGCATAACAATAACCCTACTCTCTTATAATAGTGGCATATTCTTGGTTAAGTTTCTGATGTTCTTTTTCATGAATATACTAAGGATATTTCAAGCACATTTACAAAGATGGCTTGGGTCTGCGTGTTCTGTATTGGGATATTCTGTTTTCTACCATTATTATCTCAATTTAATTCCTTAGGTTTTGAGTTAAGAATAGTTTAATATATGCCTTTTTTTTTCATCATTTACCCACTCCATCCTACCCCAAGCACAAACAAAAACTAAACTAGTCCCCCTCCAAAGTTGGTGTGAGGGGGTTTCGATTCCTTGACCTCTTGCCTGCAAGAGGCTTTACCAATTGGGCTAGCCCTTTGGGGACTAAATAGTTTAATATATGCAATATAGTACAACATTGTATTGTACACGTAGCCTGTTAACAATGAGGTATTTAGAACAATGGAGTTTTCCCATCTATTAGACCATGCTAGTATTATGCAGTGTGAAGATGTGAAAATCTGTCGATAATGCTTCTAGGATGATTTACTTTAAGTTATAGGTGAATAATTCGTTCGTTTTATATATTTGAAAATTAACTGCTCTCTGTGGTGGATATGTTGGTTGCTGACAATTAAGTTTTTCGAATTTAAGGTTTGGTTTGTCCTTTTGCTGTTTCTTTGCAGTTAACAAGGGCATACTTTGCATTATTGGAGGTTTTGTTCAGCAGCCACATAGTTTTTATATTGAATTTGGATACAAACACCTTTATGCATATAGTTGGTTCCCTTGAATCTGGCCTGAAAGGCCTGGATACGAATATCTCTTCGCAGGTGTGTATTGATTTCCAATTTCAGATCCATTCTTTCTTTCCTCTATCAAAATTCAATCAAGTGGATGTTAAGTCCTTTATTTTAGGGGTGAGCAATTATTTATTTCGTTAGAAAAAATCACGTGGATAATGATATGAGATTTAATTGTTGAAAGAATCTTGTGGCTACCAATATTGCTGATTAATGATAGTGAACTTCTGCACTTATAAATATAGAAGGCAAGCAAATAAAATAAAATTTCATGTTCTGGTCTTGTGTATGTATATATGATATAAATATTGAAAACACAAAATGATCTTTCTATATCTGTTAAGTAGTCCCATTTTTCTTAACAATTCTTGCATTGTTCAGGAATCAATGAGAAACTTCTGTACTTCTAATTTTAATTAGAAAAATTGAAGACAAAAACAAGAGAAAAATAAAATAGAAGAATAGTAAAGAAAATGGATTATCATATGTATATTTAATCAAGATTACATGCTTTGCACTTATGTATTCTCATATACACTTAGTGCTCCTTTGGTATGGCTTGTTTACTAGTTAAAAGAGCTTTTTTCAATGCTAAAAGCTCTTTACATATTTTTTTTGTGTCATTTGGTTAAGCTTATGAAGGTTTAAAAAGCTATTTTAGCTCCTCTGAGAGAAGCTCAAATTTTATGTTTTTGGGAGCAGTCTTTTGAGCTTTTTCAAAAGTTAAATTGTCTAATAATTACACAAATTTTACTAGAAGATGGACTTGACAAGCAAACAAATGAATATTTTTTTTGTTAAAAGCTCTACCTATAAAAGTTCTACCAGTCAGGTATCTACTCCAAGGAATTCTACTTGAAAAGCTATATCAAATGGATCCTTAGTCTATACATGTATAAATACTTGGATAGTGAACTGTAATTATTATAACATGTTCAAATATAAAATTTTGGAAACCAACTATACAACTAGACAACCACTAATTTTTAAAAGCTCTACTTATAAAAGGTCTGCTAGTACATGATCTACTCTAAGAAGTTCTACTTGAAAAGCTATACCAAATGGACTCTTGATGTATGTGAAATATAGATATACTTGGATAGTAGTATATGAATTATACTTATCATAACATGTTCAAATATTAAATTTTGGAAGCCAACTGTTAAACAGATTGGCATCACTTCTCAGTCTGCAACTGTAGTTTCCACAGAAATGTTTTAACCATCTTCCATGAGCATGTAACATTTTGGGCCTGCTTCATGTCCGAATTAGGACCATCTTATCTATTTATTTCCTTGTCCATTTTCCATTCATCAAGCCTAAACATTTGAATTTCTTGTTTCAGTGTGCCTCTGCTGTGGATAATTTGGCTGCTTTCTATTTCAATAACATAACTATGGGGGAGGCACCCACTTCACCTGCTGCAATTAATCTCGCGAGACACATTGCAGAGTGCCCCAATTTGTTTCCAGAAGTAAGTGAAGAGACTTTTTTCTGTTTTTGTTGTTGTTGATATTATAAGGAACATGATACCAATATAATAAGAATTGGAAACATAAATAGTGAACCGGCAGCCACTTCAATATACCCAAACTGAGCAGTTGGAAATACTCTAATCAGATCATAGCATTTAAAGCAAAACGGCATTCCGAATTCTATGAATAAACAAAAAACAAGTATCCTAAATTTATTTGGAACCAAAACCCAGAAAGGAGCTAAGAAGCAAATTTTATCCCATAAAAAGACCCTCTGCAATAGCTTGTTAAAAAAATCTTCTATTTTTATCCATCCAATTAACCCAGAAAGCACACACACTACCATCTCCTTAAAACCAAAGCTGTTTCACACCCACCAAAAACAAAGTGAAGGAATCTTTTTCTTGCGTTTTCTTTTATAGAAACTTTTATTAGAGAAATGAGAAATACAAGGAGGTGTCCACAAAAGATACATATAGTATAAATTGAACAGCTCTCAAAAACTCTAAACAACTCACAAATCCAATCAAAACTCCCTCCCAATTCCTAGAACTAGAATCTTCAAAATGACTCTTGAAAGTGTAGGTTTGTTGTAGAAGAAATATGAGAACTGGAATGAGCTGAGTTCGGGATTGACAATATCTCTTTGTCAATTTGCTCTTCTGATGTATGATATTGGAACCATGGTGCATTTTATATATATTTTCCTTTCGTTTAATAAAGATTTTATACTTTTACTAGTTATTTTGTTTTTGCTGCCTTGTATTGAATATCTGGGTGCCTTAATTCTTTCCTTTTGTATACAGATATTGAAGACCTTATTTGAGATCGTATTATTTGAAGACTGTGGCAACCAGTGGAGTCTTAGCAGACCTATGCTGAGCTTAATTATTATTAGTGAACAGGTGATTCACAAAAGCACTTTTATTTTTTTGTAAATTATACAACTTTTTCTTCCATTAATTTCTGTTTTGATTCTCAAAAACTTGCAAAACATATATATCTTGATAAATATTATTAATTAACGATACCGCTGATCACGTGATTCTTATAGTTGAAGGATAAGCTCAACCAGTGGTTAGTTATGGTAGAGACAGTAGTCAAAAAACCTTGTTACAGCCAAAACAAGTACAAAATGCTTGAAAATAGATTGATTTAGAAAAGATAATTTAGGCATTTTGTCTCCTGGGTATATTTTACTCATAAAATCTCATTTTTATTTTATAGTTTATGACAGAAATAGAAAAGTGGACACTGTTGGGAGGTTGATCTTGAGACTTTAAGTTTTGATCAATCTTGCTTGATGCTCATGGGTAGTCTACATAAAGCTGAAAAACCAAGGGAGGTTGGTTGGGGCAGGGGGGTTTGGAACTAACCTTAAAGTTAATGCAACACTAAAAGTTCTCCTTGCTGACAATTGCAATTTAAAAGACAATCAACAAAAGCAACCGCGAATAGCAAATGGTCAGAGAAGATTGAAGTTAAATGCTGAAATATTAGTAACTTGGTTCAGAAAACCACGCAAGACTTAAAACCTGAATTTTTTTTTTTTTAATATAAGATGATAACTGTTTGTCCTAGGCACATTGTAACCTATATTCTTAGCCCTTTGATACACACATCATAATCTGAAACGTTCAGATGGTAGTCACATTTCCTCTTAAAAGTGATGGGTGAAATAGCTGCATAAGACAACTTGAACACACCAGCTTGTTGATGTATCTGTTTTATGCATGTGTGAATTTGACTGCTTATATGGGATTTCTACCGTCTTATCTCATCCTTGACTGAGAATCTAAAAATTCACATGCAGGTTTTTTCCGATTTAAAAGCTCAAATTTTGGCTTCACAGGTAGGTCAAACAAACCTATTATCTGTGGAAAGATTGGCGATCTCTTTTTCTTGCTCCTCCGTTAATAATGTTAGTTACTTAGTAGGACCGTGTCAACAGGGTGTTTCTGTTTAACAGATGCTTTGATGCTTTTAACCCTTCTTCATGACACCTTAATATAATAGATCAATAATATGATGAAGATCTAATTTTTGTGTAACTTTTGAAATCTCTTGTAGCATTGTTGTGCATGCATGCATACATTTGTGTCGGGCTGTCTTAGATGCTTAATCCTCCATCTCTGATACCTTGGCAAGAATAAAAGATTCATTATAATTTTATTTGGTATTTCCCTAAAGCTAGGTTATATATATGTGTGTGTGTGTGTGTGTGTGTGTGTGCGCGCGCGCGCGTGTGTGTGCGCACATCACATCTAGTTATAGACATGGAGACTCCATGTGTGAAACCTAGGGGACAAAAACGTTTTCAATGTAAATGTTGCCGCTAAGGAGGTAGCCAAGGCTCCAACTGTAGATAGTTAACAAATATACCATGTTTTCTAGCTGAGTTAATTGACAGTTGCATCTTGCGAGTAACTAGAAAATATAACTTGTCTACGGATTTGAATTGGGAGGGCTTGGGAAGTTTAATTTTATTTCAGTTTTTCTGTTTTTTTTTTTAATCTTTTTTTAACCCTTCTCATACTTGGCCTTGTACCAATTATCTCATTCTTGATTGACTTATTTGCATCGTAACTTGCAGCCAGTGGATCAACATCAGCGATTATCCGTCTGTTTTGATAAACTAATGATCGATGTTACTCGAAGCTTGGATTCAAAGAACAGGGATAAGTTCACCCAGAATTTGACCGTGTTTAGGCATGAATTTCGTGTAAAATAACTCCAAACTCTGTGCAGTTGCTACTCATTGTGTATGGGAGTGAAACTTACTGCTGATGATGTTGATTAACCATTTTCTCTGTTGAAGCATGAGTATCATTTAAACAATTGATTCTTAGGCCATGGATGAAGAGATACTGCAGTGTGTTGGTTTCATTCCCTGGCTTGAAGGTGGCAGTCTTCTCCGAAGTTCTTTGTTGGTGTGACATGGAGAGGTGGTCCTGTATGAAATTTTTGTCTTGGTATTTTGCAGAATTCTTGCATTTGGAGCAATATACTAGAAACAGGGCTAGCTGAAATGCCTTTCCCAGAGGACTACCACGGTTTTGCGGAAGTTGGTGATGGGCCTGAAATTTGGTTGGTTGGGAATGGCCAATATGCTCATTAATTCTTTCTAGATCATAGATGTAAATCATTAATATGAGGTTTACATGTTTAAGAATCAGTCCAGTTGAAAGCAGAGGCGGATTGTCTGTACATTAACCTCTACTTAATTCTTTGTATTTGTTGATAATAGAATTGAAAGGAGAAAAAAAAAAAAGAAAAGGGAAATTTCACTTGATCGTTGATGGTTTGCTGGAAATTGTTGTTATCGTCTTCCATAATTTAGCTTTCCTCGTGATCCTAACTTTGTTCATTGATATATATTTTTTTCTTTTTGAGAAATTAAAAAAAAAAATTGGGAATTTGCCAAACTATATTGCATTTCCAAACATTGCAAGAACGTATGGAAGCGTTGAAACCGCACTAATGTAGTAGACCGCCGAGGATCGCTTTCTTTCGGGGAATGGTTACGGAGAATAGGAATGCAAGTGAAAATGAAAAACGTCTGCAGCTCCACGTATGACTTGATGTCTGAATTGTTGGCTGGTTTAGAAAACGGCCGAAAATTAAGCCCGTTAGGCTGTGTTTGTTAGGCGTCTGAAAATTGAGCCCATTGGGCCGAGTTCAACATGAAATGGAATGGGCTTGTGCATGGCAGAATCCCAAAAGTTGTATGAAAGTTCAGTTAGACATTTCTATTTTCAAACAAGAAAAAATGTTGAGGTAGTTATGAAACAACTGCATAAGCTTCAAAAGGAGCAAGTGATTGACAATAATTGTTTTTTTCCCCTTTTTGCTGGTATAAATGCAGTGACGAGCAACAAATTCTACATCACACCAATACAATATCCTGTATTCTTCTTCCTGGTAAAATGTTATAAATCTCTTAAGCTGTTACAAAATATTTGGAGCGGTTCATCAAAAAATGGGAACTGCAATAATGTTCTTATTTTTAAGTAAACATGATCATTTCAATTAGAGTAATAAATGATTTACAGCATTTTCACTAAATACATGGAAATTTTCACAGAAATGTATGATCGTCCTTATGATAAGCTATTTCGAGGTTAGGTATTAAAACATTTCCCCATTGCCAAGATACAAAAAGAAAACATTTACAGTAGACTCTTGTTTCAACAACAATTAAACTGATCTAGGTTTCTATCTGAAACCTTACCTTTAGCGGACATCTTTTATCTTCTTTCTCAAGGGGTTTGGATTTTTTAAGACATGATTTTAGGTTGAATCCCATTTTCTGTCCCTGAAGAGAAGGGAACTAGTTTCTTGCTTCCACTCTTATATTCCCATGGATCAAGCCAAAATTTGACATTTTCTTTACCACATACAATCTTCTTCCTCTTTACATATTGATGAGCAGCCGTTGCATCAAGTTGGTGTAAGAAGACCACCCGTGCAGAACCAGCGCAAAAGTAGACTTTTGTTTTGAAGGAATGTACTCTGCCAAATGGATTAAACTTTTTTACCAACTCCTCTTTGGATGGCAGACTGCATCAACAAAGATCTAGAAACCTCAAAACTGGTTTGAACTTCTGGGTACTGTCTCCCTGGTGACTTGAATGATAAATCAGAGGTAACAGGTTGTAAGAGATCCTTTTTCTCCTTAAAGCAGCATCTAAATGCCACATTCTTGCTTATTTCTCTATTGATTTCAGCAGAACAGGAATTATAACGGTTGCTAGGTAGCTGCTTGAGTTCATTAGCAATAACATGAGAGTAAAATTGGCATTTATTGGCTCTTTCTATTATATCGCTAGCCTTGTCATAATTAGACATAACTCCAACTGCATAATTAGACACTGATTGAGCAGCAGAAGGCCGCACCAGCTTCTCAGTCACATCATCAGCATAAGAGATACATGTGCCATGTCTTCTCATAATAGCTTCACTTTCTTGTGGATGCTGCATACTACCATAAGATACACGGGTTCCACTATTGTCTAGATGAACCACATTTTCTTCAAGTTTCTGAACTCTACAGACTTCAACAATGTTGCTACAAGATGTGTGTTTTGCAATGGAAATTTTGAGCAAATTCAGAACCCGGTCGTTTAAGCTACAGCTTGTAATATATGTCAAACTTTGAGCTGCAATGGAAGAGAAGTTTTCAGTTTTTAACTTCACTTGGGATCCAGAATAGAAAGAGTCAAATAAATTGGCCTCACATCCAATTATATTTCTAAGAAAATGGGCACAAGCTTCAATGGAAGAAAGAGGCATACTATTGAATAATTCAAAAAGACCAGAAAAGGCATTCCCTGAAGGGAAAGCATTAGTAAAAACAGCATTGAATCCTTCATTGCTTCTCCAAAGATAAGCATCAGCTCCATTAAGTGAGAAAGACAGTCTCGTGCAACTTTAAAGGAGGTTCAGAAAAAGCAGATTGATCATGCTGCCTCTTTAACCCCGGGAAGTTAACAGGGCTTCCCATATAACGTACAATAGGACAAGCAGTCTTTTCTTTTTCGCCATTAACTTTAATGCTCTGCTGAGATGTAATATAAGCAGGATTAGGAAGTTGAGCTTCATCAGTTTCAATAAGAGGGCATTTCTTGCACAAGCCAACAAAGGTACTTTGGTATGACAAACTTCTAAAGCTCAAAAAACTTGATTTCAGAGAATTCAGACATTCTCTACCCAAATAAAATGGATCTATAGAAAGAATTTTCCGTTTGACCATCATCCCTTGAAGTGATTGTATCTTCTGTTGTCTTATTTGACTCGTTGAACTGATTTCAAGCCGATCTTTCTTTTGGAAAAAGATTACTATTGTTCTTTCCATTTGTTAAACAAACTGAAAGTTATTATCTGCACGCTCAGAGAATTTCTGATAGTCATCATCCATTTCAAAATTATCCAGTTCCACCACAACCGAGTGCATCTTCTCAACAGAAGTTTGGTCTGCATGTACTCTTGATTTAACACCTGTTAGATATTCAAGCAGAAAGAAATTACCAACAGCAAATCAAATATCCATTCAACAGAATATTTAGGCAAACACAAGCTGCAGCTACAAACAATCAATGCCGAGACATGGACTATCAAACGAGAGACCAGCCCACCTACACAGAGTATAAAGGTAATTACAGACCACATGTTGGTTTTCGTGTTTTAAGGTTTAGATTGTTGGAGATAAAAGGTCTAGAACCTTTACTAATATAATAAGCTACAACTTACAACTTACAGATAGAGACATAAATCTACAATATAAATTCTTGTAAGTTACAACATTAACAGAGACATATTATGCGATCAAGGCATTTTAAAAGTTAATATGATCATTACCCGTAATATACGAGAGGTGCACAAATATATAACTTTACACGTAGCTCATATTCTATTTTGCGCTTTGAGCAACTACAAAACTGTATACTGGGTAGTTTTCTTTCATCAATTATACTCATCGAGGAGATTGGTTAAGAGCATTGAGTTATATTCTAGAGCAACATTGTACAGTCATTACCCTCACGAGGCGAGAGGATGACTCATCAATACTCTGCACAAACTTTCTTACTTTACTTACTCTTTACTTTACATTATATTTATCTTGGTAGTCTTTTCTATGAACTATAAATTTTACATTTTTCCACATTTAAATGGTTGGATGAAACGAGTAACAAACTTCAAATTCACATACCTGAGCTGACCAAATAATAATGGCGGAAAGCCATAACTTGCGCAAGCACATTGACAGTACTAAGAAAATCAGCTTGTTCAACCCAAGGCGAAACCGCCACGCTACGAACAAAACCCGAAGCCTCTTGAGGCTGAAACTAGTCTTTTGCACTCGCATTTCGACGCCGTTTTACTTGCCCCCAACAATTAAAACTCAACATAACCTCTTCGCCCAAGAATTTGAAGGCACGATTAAGCAAGAAATGATTTGTGCATTTCTCGACAAGTAATCTGAAATTTTTCTCGAAAGAACAAATTTCTGAAGGAAGAAAATAACTAGACTTCTCGTAATCAAAGAAGGAGACCAATACGCTGAGAAAGTATGTTCTGAGAACAAGACCAGGCCACCATTGATGAGGATAAACTACTCTTGCCCACACAATTTCTCCTCTTCCGAAATTTTCCTTCTCCATTCTTCTTCCCGATTTCCCCATTTGTTCATAAAAACTTGTACATTTGAAACTCCGTATTTTATTATTATCTGTTTTTTCTCCTAATAATTGGGAGGGAAATTTCCCGCCAAATTCGAGCCCCATGGCCCGTCAGTTAAATACTATTTAATGGGCGGGTAGGCCCATTCTACCAATCTGGAATATTATACAAGTCACCACTTAATTTCCATTTCGTTGCATAATTAAAATATGCATTTATTTATTTATTTTATCAAACAAATTATATATATATATATATTGGTGAGAAAATTAAGTGGCTTGATGGGAGTCATTTTTGAAATAAGATTTTCAATTTTCAGAATTAAGAATGTTTTATACATATCCGATATATTTTTCTAAAAAACGTATTTTGTAAGGGTATATATATAAATTATAGATTGAAATTTCTATCATTTTTGAAAGCATGTTTTCAAAAGAACAGAAAAAAAAAACTTTTAAAGCCAAATTTTACTCTTATTTTCAAAAACATAAAGGCGTTTTTGCTATTTTTTAAATAAGTTTTCCTAGCTTGTTTTTCCAGAGTTTAAACACTAAATCATAAATATATATATATATATATATATTTTATTTTCAAACATAAATTTTGAAAACAACATTTTCAAGATGATTCCAAAACACACCCTTGATGTAACTAAAAACCAAAAGGACTTTTTGAAATGAAATTGAAAATGCAGATCCATAGCCTCATCCATTGTCAACCTTGTTGCTACAATATTAACACAGTAAGTGCAGATTCATTATTCTGGCCGAGACAACAGTACTGTCACACAGCACAAATAAACATTCGGTAGTACAACTACAGGAGACTGTTTCTTGATAAACATGAAACTAACAGTTACAGTACCTCACCATGCTATGGTAAAACCTTAACTAATTTCAGTGACCAACAAAAGGAGTTCTAGCTGAGATCACCGGTGGCTGACGAAGAAACGGGGCCATCAACAGCCAAGAGTGTCTGTCCTATGCAGCTAATAAGATAGCGACAACATAAAAAGATGTGTGCCCATTTGACTGGCAACAATGCACTTGATAACTGGCCGCAGGCAAGCTTAGTTGCTGCACTCAGAGGAGATAGCAGCTACATCCCAAAGATAAGTATGGAAAGTTAATTAGTCAACGATATACATAAAACCTAAAATCCAAGAGCATTATATCATGGCTGAAAAATAACAAATGCTACAATCAGTTTCCACTGATAGGAGAAAATAAAACTCCTCTTTAGATTCTACAGGGATTTAAAAAACGCTACTCAAGAGAAAAGAAACTGATAATACAGCTTACTAAAGCAGTTCAACTCACGGTCATCACAAATAAACATTCCAATCACAAAGATGATTAAGACTTTTGAAGATGGAAAAAGAACTTGCGAGCTTTTAAACTAAAAAATGACCAGTACCATTTTCTATTTTATGCATAACAAGGCATTCAGAGTCTTACAGAACATAGTTTGCAAGACAACCTAGGGTGAACGGCAACGAGGCAGGTTTTGAGGCAGGGAGACCCTGCCCATACCCACCACACCACACCAAAACCGTCCATTTTCCCCACCTCATGCCCCAACCTGATGCAAACCTCATTCCTTCATCCCCATGCCGTTCAAGGGAACAAAGGGCTTCTTTAATCAAATTAGACAAGGCTATGGAAATGGTACAGAAGATCAAAGCACTCCTAATCTTTGTTATCAGCTCCATTATGGAAGCTGAGAAGAAAAATAGGGCAAATACCATAATCTTCCATTAAATAATAAATGCATTCAGAAAAATAGAAAACATCTGAGGTCGGGCACAAGACAGGCGGGGTCAAAACTCAGATGCACCCATATCTTGAGTCAGGGAAGAGCTCTAAATACCACATCCTTTTAGACCAAAAACAACAGCCCCAATCAAATTGGTTTGGGCAAAGGCCCTGAACAAAAATGCTTAAATTGCCACCATACCACTTGCCTGCGAAACACTGTGTAGGAAAAGAAATTATAATAAAATATGGCCCAGCTCACACAAGTGAATGGAGCATAGTGGGCAACTGCATACACATTCTATAGTAATGATACCTGTGGATCACTATGTATTATTCAATCAAGGCCTATTTGTTTGCTGTAGAATGAAACGGTTTCCATAGAAGAGCAATTCGTGAACAATCAATGAGTTGTTGCTTCCACCTGTTTCAAACTTTGTCTAAGACTATTTATGTTTATAACATTAATATGTTACCCAACTTCTGCATGCATATGTATGCCACATTGCTAGTACAAGTCTCACATAAATTCCTACACTGCATTTAAAGACACCCCAAACTTCGAACTTTATAGATTAATTGCATAATTTTGGCAAAAATATTTCACATTTGTGTTGCTTTCTAATATAAGCATGAATAACAAAACTCATAGAAGTCAGAAAACATCATATTTCGTTGTACATGTTCATAAATAGATAAACATGAGTGATATTCAGACCTTTTACTCAGCCCATGTTGGCAATGCCATCCGTTTCCAGTGATCTACTTCTAACAGCAAACAAAGTAACCTCGGCAATTCAGAGATCCACATAAGCATTTCTTTTTCCTGTGGGGTTCATAATTACCCTCATCTGACTGAGCAATCCCATAATCATATGTCAACTCTGTCATGGGGGGAATGTGTCTCAATGCAAAAAATGCAATATGGACAAAATATTCATTGTTTTGTTCAAATATAACTGGCTGCCAGAAAACATTTGGAAGGCAACTGTGATTCATAAACCGAGCAACATTCCCAACGTTCTTGGCACTAATGACTAGGGAGAACGGAATATTGTATTCCTCAGTAGAGTCATTAGAATCATCATCCTCTATTAAACCAGGTTCATAATTCCACTTGAACAAGTCATAAGTACGGGTTGTATCAAAAACGTAATCATCATCATTACCTTCCTCCCCATCCTGCCTTGCCTTAACTTTGTCTATGACTTCACCTGCATATTCACAAATAAAAGTACCAGCACGAATAGGGTCCAAAGATCGCAGGCCCCAACCCCTATCTTTTGTCTTAAACACATCCAGCCGAACCTTGAGACCAGTCTGAGACACTCTGTTTTTGCAGTCACGAAAGCATGGACATGAAGGACCGCATTCATATATCAATGGCTTCCGGCTTACTAGGATACCATTGGCAGTATATGGAAAATCACCCCCATTTTTCTGAATACAAGAGCAATTTGGATTGCCCGGGCCACATGCACTACGACAGTCACAGCCAAAAGAAGGCTGAGTTAATCTGAATGATTTTGAATACTTCACTGTAGTGAAATAAGTGAAATAAGCAGGCCCTTTCTCTTTATCAACATCATTTACAAGTGCAACAGGAATGCACTCAGCCCCGGAAGAAAGGTCTGGAAGAATAAGTCCCGCCCGCCCAGATAAGCCATCTTTCCACTTCTGCATCAATTTCCAAACAGAAAAAGCACCAGGCTGCCCAGGTATTCTCACCAATTTGTACTTGAAAATACTGCATCCTGATTTCCCCTTTTCAATCCACGATTCTTGAACCGTATAAAGCCCATCATATACATAAACCTTAGAGTTTGGACTAATAGCATCTTTCATTCCCCGGATGACTCTCACTTCATTGGCCCGGCGCAAGCTCCTTTGTAATGCAAGATTACCCCTTTCAAGCTTCTGATCAGATGCTTGCTCACCTTTCTTATTGGCATTCCCGCCCGAGCCACTATAAATCAAGATATCACTATCCTTGGCATCGTCATCATACCCCCCAGATGATATAATGCTTACAGCCACAGGTTCTTCCTCTAAATCACTCCTTGTAATCATATAATCAATTCCAGCCATGGACTGGGAATGCAAACCAATCAAACACATTTCCATCCGAAAGAAGAAAATATCGCCAATTTCCACACCTGGAACAACTCCAACCCTCTTCCTCATATTGGTGCGTATACCTTTGCTCATCAATATATTGCTGGCTTTCAAATCTGCACGCTTAATTAACCCCGTAGCAGACTCCTTAGCATCCTCAATTTGGCTAATTCTTCTTCTAAGCGCATCAAATCTCGTCAGCACATTAATAAAAACTTGCCTATTACCGTCATCTCTCTCAAATGAACTAAGCCCCACAGCAAAATCTGGGTCCTGGCTCTTTCTGCCTCTCTTTTGGCCGGAACTGGATCCGTGACATTTTTGCCCATTGCGAAACCCATTAGAGGCATCCGCAACTTCAGGTGATTTAAATGACCGAATGGGAGTAGCAAACGAAGCAGGCGGAGTCTGGGTTGGGCCGTCAGGAATATTTTCTGGCGCACTAAACGGGTAAAATGGAGAAAACCCAGGTGGAAAAGGACCAAAAGGAGGTGCACAAACAAAAGGAGGTGCTTGAGGACTAGATGGTAACACTGGTTTCAGACTACGCAAAGGTTTTACATCTAACACTTTCGATTTATCAAAAGGAGTTGAAGGAATGCTGCTGGAACCTGAACCTCTTTCCATCAATCACAAATTCTTACTAAACCCTCATTTAACACACCACGAAAACAAAGCTTATACCCTTCAAACCCAAAATTTATCCCTTTCTTTATTCACAAACCCATTTGCCCCACAGAAGCCAACATTTTAAATATTTTTCAGCAACAACATAGGCTCAAACAAGTTTTCCATGGTTTTAACGAGCAAGCAGCTGATACTGACTGAAAATGAAATTTTAACTCAAGATCTAAGTATCTGAAAACAATTTGTAGATCATAAGTACGAGCATTTTACCTCTGGCGATTGCATAACAGTTACTTGATAGGGTTTGAAGTAAGAGTGGAAGATAAATTGGGGCGTTTGGTCGTCTGTCAAGTCACTTTTGAACAAAATTACTGTGCTCTCTTCCCAATCCCAACGTGCGTTTAGCTTTTTTAGTCGGCGCGTTTTGATTGTTTAACTTATTCCTTTTATCCTGGACAAACACGTGCACACTTGGTTTAATTTTATCTATTTTTGAATAATAATAAATAATAATAATAATAATAATAATAAATAAATAATTTATGTTTAAGGCTTCTTTAGGTAGAGATTACATTAATAGAAATCATAAAAACTTTTCAAAATAAATTATGAGTTATTTAATTTTATCATAATTTTTATTAAAAATAATTTATTATCTTAAAATAATATTTTTAAAAATTTTATAACAGCTTATTATTATTATTATTATTATTATTAATTTTGTGTTAATTATTATTTATAAATTTATATTTATTTTAATTAATTAATTAATTTTTAGAAATTTTTTTTTCTTAAAAATAGTCATAACTTTTTGCAAAATAAATAAAAA
>JAXCLQ010069282.1:42063-70372 GCA_035584115.1 Cedrela odorata
TTTTTTTTTTTAAATTTAATGAAATCACCTAACAGCACATGTTTATTCAACGAAGCATGCATGAAATCTCTTCCAAATAATGCATGTCATCCGTGACAAAAGCACTATATATCTCTGTCATCGTCTCTGAAGCCGAGCCGGGCATGTCTCTATGTAATGTATGTTTACTAATTGTTAGTTTCAATACGTAGTGCAACTCGGTATGCCAAGGCATGCCATAAGACAAAGTGAATGTTCTATCTTATATGATTACTTTTTGAGGTAGAATTTATTATATATACTTTGTTTTTCCGTGTCCATCTTTTATGTGTAAGGATGGGATTTTGTAGACAAAAACAGTTTCTTCAGCTGAGTTTTCTCAAGTATGGCGGAGGAGAAGTTCAAAGAGTCACTATTGAAGACGAAAGATTATGAGAATCGCTCAGTAAGGTTGACCAGCTTAAAGAGTGGTGATGAGGTTTTCCCATTCGAGAACTTGTTTCTATATGGATTATTGTGTTTTTCACTTTATCGTGAAACTTATCAAGTCTGGAGCAAGGTGGTGAAATTTAAGAATGGAGATGCCTGCAAATGAATTTAGTCTAAATGAAAAATTTAAAGTATGGAGCTTCAAAGATAACTAAACAGATTTTTGAGTTGTCTAATGGAAGAGAGGCAACTGCTGAGAAAAGCCTCCTAAAGAATTGGCCCTTCATGTCTTCTATCATTGTTTATTGTGTTTTCTCACTTTATGAAATGGCTTGCACAGAGGTATATTTCTACCTGATTTCATATATGTTTGGCTTATGTTATTTATCGAGTTAGATCTCATTTATCAATATATATGCCTATAAAAATTGTACTTTGAACTGTTTATTCATTCTCCATTAGTTTTCATTGCATAGCTTGTACAACCACCACTAGCACAAGCAAGAATATCATCATCATTACATCAACTGCAACCACTACCATTATTGTAATGTTTGCTACCCTGCTTCACTAGTTGTCATTGGCATCATTGCCAAAATATATTTCTCTGTTGTATTGTCAAATGCTTTGTTAAAATTTTGAAATACTTCATTTTGTCATGTATCGAAGGGATGTCAAATTTGAACACCAAATGCTATTTTCATAATCAGTTTTTTTGAATCATTCATGCTAAGGTTTCATTATGCTATCAAGAATATTGACTATCTCGTTGCAACTGCTCTTTCCATAGATATTCTCACTGTGGGCTATAAGCCCTAGGAAGTATGGGGGTCTGAGTTATACAACTGAAGATGTTGGTAAAGTTCTTGCCATCTCAGGTACAAAGTGGATACTTGCATTTCCCTTTTATATACGGATTATCTTGAGTAATTTTTAGCATTCGAAGCATATTTATTTACCAATTAAAATGGCCATGTTTATACTTACATCTTTAGATTTGTTCAGGTGAAAATAATTCTCCAAGTGTCATACAAAACTCCCCAGGAGCATTTTCTGTATCAGTGCATCAGCCATGGCTTTTCTTTCTGAAATGATATCTATTAATAGTTAAGGAAGAAAGAAGTTATCAGATTGGACCAGGTTTCCACAAACGAAGAGAGAAAAAATAAAATATAGTGCAACATATCAGCCTTGACGTGTTGATAAATTGTGCTTCTGTGTTGATGAATGTTATAAATGTAAGTGAATTTTTACAAGTTACTAATCTAATTTAAACCGATCTTACGATTATAGTGCAGCGTATTCCTTGTTACTGGCATTGTTAATTGTTCAAATTTGGTTAACTTCTTACAACCAGGCGTCTCTCGCAACTGGATTATTCAAGCTTCAAAACAAAGCAGTGGTAAATTTCTTTTCAGGGTTTATTTAGTTCCACAATTTCAGTTCTTTTATATTATATGACAAGTTAATTTAACAGAGTATGCACAACAGGACCAGCATCAAAGAGAAGCTGCTAACGGAATTGCTTTGAATGCAATGTCTCTTTTTAAAGCTGTTGGTCCAGCTGGAGAAGGAGCTCTACAAGTCATGTACTTTCAATGTCATTGAAAATATATAAACGATTCTCTTGGTTGCTCTGCTAAACCCCATGTGATAAGATAAAAGATAAAATACGAAAGAGAGAGAGAATCCATAAATTTGGGTGGTGTTTGCAGATTTTCTTGGGCACAAAAGCGTCAAGATGCTGCCTTCCTCCCAGGTACTAATAAAATTTCTCACTGTGGGTTGGTTTCTTAAACTAAGCTAATGATTCAAAAACTACATTGTATTTTCACATTGATGATAACAATTGCAGTCTTCAATGATTACATCAAATTCACAGATTGAAATGTTGCGCTCTATTCAGTCCTCCATTTTCTTCCACAGCAATTTAGTTGGTCAAATCATTGCATCAAAACTACATTTTTGCACAGTAATTAACCAATTTTGTAGGCTATGTCGGAGCATAATTAATTAACTGCATATCTGCAATGAATTTTAATAACATAACTGTTGATTGTTGCACCAAATTTACATGGTCTTTTAGTAAGCAAAGAAAAATGAACAAATTAAATTTCAATCTCTCTCTCAAGTTTTATTCAATCTGTTGCAACTTCATAATAAAAAAAAAAATGATAGAAAATTGTAAAAGCTATATTCTCCTACTTTTTTCTTTCTCCTTCAGAAATAATGATATATTACTTTTGTCCATGTATAAGACTAATATTATGCTGTAATTAGCATAAACAATCAGAAATCAGCAAAACCCTTTAAAATGGAATCCACATCTGGCGTTAGAACAGCACGCTTGTTGAGCTCTCCAACAACACAACAATTCTTCTCTGCAGTATTAATAGTTGCAACATCCTGGGAAAACATACAATCCATACCTGGGGTAACCTGCACCATTAATTTTGCATGTGATACGATAAATCAAAATTTTCAAATTGCAAAACTAGAATGGTTTTTACTTTTTTCTTTTCATGTATTGCTTTATTATTTTCATATTCTTGTAGCAAAACGTATTTCCATAAGCATTATTTAAGTCTCCTTCAGAAGTATATGTACTCACATTGTAAAGGGTATCACCAAGCTTTAGCTTGACAGCACCACTCCTGTATACTAGCAATTTACCCATGAATCCTCCCGGTAACTCATTCATACTACACATCTTCTCCTTAGCATGTGCACCCGCACACGTACTTGAGCTTTTAGTTACCTGTTGTTCATCTGCTGTTGCTGACCTCTTCTTCATAGGCAATGTTGGCGGTAACTGAAGAAAAAACATGCTTGGTTCCAGATTCTCCTCCTGCCAGTCAACCAACCAACCATCGTAAGTATTACAAAGAAACTAGGCATGCAGTTGTACCATCTGAACTTGATAGGATTACCAACCATTAGACCAAGCTCTTCAGCCGGGTTCATGGAACTTTCGTCATAATTATTTATGGTTTCAGAAGCCTCCCCGAATTCCCCCTCATCAAGAAATTCTACAAGTCATAAAAAACAAGTTCAAGGCAGTTCTTTATAGTTTACTAATGCAATGCAAGTTTCATCATGGTATTTTGTGAAACCTCAAACTCTAGAAAAAGGAACAACTCAAAACCAAACATCCGTAAGACATGAAATATGAATTAATATCTTATTATTCTTGAATAAGTTCTTTTCCTCAGAGCAAACCTGGACTTCCTGAATATGGTCTCCTCAGAGGAAGTGTTACAGGATAATAACCGTAATAATCCTGCAGGATTGAAATACAATCAAAATGAGTATACACAAACAAGTTGAGAGAGACAAGCGAGGAAACCTATTTGAGAACAATTGAAACCACTAATCCACAAAAGTCGCATTTTGCATTGGTTTTGAAACTAGTCATGGTTTTACATACCCATGGTTCCTGGTATTCTTTCTCCTGCCTCAGGCCTGAGCCATGTACACCACCTTGACCTCTGTTACTACTACTCAAACCTTTGGGAATACCATATGATTTTATAGAAGTTGATGCACCTCCTTGACCAAATGCAATTTTTGTTGGTGCAACTGCATATTTTAAGACAAAAGAATTAAAAGAATCAAAATTCATTTTCTTGAAGCACAATATTCAGAGATATACATGACATGATTAAAATTAAATTATTTTTCAGTAAAATCTTCAATAGAACAGAAAGAGTAACTGGTCCATAACTGAAATGCCAAAATTTCAGGCATTGCTCATCATCAGTTGATTAAATGGATACCAAAAGAAGACATGAACTAGAAACCATAGTACTCAATTCATCCAAATTTAAGCTAATATCAATAAATCAATCTCTTTATAATTTATGATGCACAATAATAAAGTTAGATGTACTTGCATTAGGAATCTTACATATTTTTAAAGTATTAAATTTGGGAAACCGAATATATAAGGCTTGAGAAAACAGGGCAGAGAGAGATAAATTCCAAACAAGGATGCATAATCATGTCTCAAAGTATGGATTATCTCATATCATCAGAGAAGCTACCATTGGTTCTAGCAGCAGCAAATCAAAGCATAAAAATTATCAAATATATAGGACTAGATTAATCTTTTCCAAGATGACAAAGGATATATACATTAAATAAATAGTGATGTTGTGGCATTACTAATGCCTGGACGAACTTCAGAGAGACTAACTTAGTTTATTAACTATCATTCATTTAGTTGATTAGTAATCATTTTGAAAACTCGAATTGCTAATTTGTATCAGAAAAACCACAAGCAAGGATAAAACTTAAAAACATAGATACATAGAAACAATAACAGCAAGATATTTGATTTGAAAGTTGAATCCAATAATCAAAATGCGGCTTGAGGTAGAAAATTACTCTTTTTTTCAACTTTAGGCTTTCCCATCAGAGCACCTTGCTAAGGAAGAAGAAGAAGAAGAGAATTCAAATATAATAACATCAAACACAAGAGAATTAAACTTAGATGTAACGAACAAAAAAAAACAGATTGAAAAATACATTTGCATTGAAACGTTGCAGCAAATCCATGGCCTGGACAGCATCAGCATTTTCAACCATTTCACTGCAAACAGTACACAGTAATGAGACGAAAAAAGGAAATCACAACAGGAAATGGCATTCACATTGCTTGTTAACAAAATGAAATGTACGTTTTAACTTCAGGCTTTGGTACCCGGCGTGGAGGAGCTTTTGGTGCATATTTCATCTGCAGCAGCTCAAAAGCAATGCATCAGAAAAGTAATTGACATTTTCATGTAGCTCAAGTAATTAGAGTGAGAGTGGTATGAAAACAAACCTTTCTGGTAGCATTTGTGGTGCTGCTAGAAGGTTTTGGCTCCATCAGAATTGAATAAAAACCTTCAAACAAAAAGAGATAACAAAGAGTAATAATTGCATAAACAAAAAAAAAAAAAGAAAAAAGATCAGAGTTTGTGTTATTTACCACCGGTGGCGTGGGGCGGGCGGTCTCGTCGTGCGGCGTCGGTCTGTGTCCGGTGAAGGGCGGCGGCCGTAGTACTAGGGTTTGTGAAATAAAATTTTTTTAGTGTAGAGTGTTTTTAGTTTTTAGAGTTAAGAGTTAGGGTTTGTTATGTAATTACCAATAAATTTTAATTAAATATTATTTTTAAAAAATAATTTCTATTAAATAAATATTTTTTATTTTTATTATTTTCATACGTTACTTTATTTTTACTTTGAAAATTTTAAAAACAGTTTTCTCTTTTTATTCGTAAATTGAATAATTAAAAGTTAAAAACAAATTAATATTCTAATAAACAATAATAATGGCTGGGGGTCAAACTGTCAAAGGGTAAAAACGTAAATTAATATCTTTAATTCGGTTCTGTGGGTGCAATTAGATTATTTAAAAAAAACTTCCAAGACATTCTGCAGAATGCTGAAGAAGAAGACGATTACGACTACACGACGAGGTTTGCGTCTTGTCAGTGATTTAGGGCTTCGATTCCCAGGTATGCATTTCTCAGTCTCTCTTTCCAATGCATATCATTTGCTGAGATTGAATCGTTTTGAATCATCATATTCTCTTAAGCAGATTGATAATGAAGTTTGACCTGAAACTATTGATCACCAGCTGTTAATTAATCTTTTTTTCTTCATTGATACAGGCCTGCTGGACTGCAACAATAGGCTTAGAATTGATCAGTCGCTCTTATATTAAAGACTGCGAAAACAGTAGCAGCATCCAAGGACTAACATATAGAATCTTTGAATCAAATGCATTTCTATATTTCATAACGTAATCGCCAACTCTCCAAAACCCTTCAAAACTCTAATTCTTGATTCGACAATTTCCACTAATCTCATAATTTAAGGTAATGAACTCTTAATTAACCTTATTTCTTTTTCATTTTTCATTTTTCATTTTCATGCAGGCTGAAGAGGTTCACTTCACTCTAATGTGAAAAAAATTTAAATAAATCAGATATTTTTCTGCTTATACGATTCTATCACTGGTATTTTTGATAAACTTGATTCCTTTTCCTTGGTTTTTTCTTCCCGTTATTGTGGTCGTTATTTATTTATTTATTTATTTAAGTTGTTAATAATGTTGAGTAGGAGGAGTTCAAGATGACACAACCATCAGTAATACTTGCAACAGCTAGTTATGATCATACAATCAAATTTTGGGAGGCAAAAAGCGGTCGCTGCTACCGTACTATTCAATACCCAGATTCGGTTTGTCCATCAATTCTACGATTCATTTGTCCTTTCAGTATATTTTCAGAATGTTATGTCGTTTTGGTTTGTTAATCTTCGTTAAGACGTTAGTTATATGGTGAATTGATCACTAACTCGTGGAGAAGTTAGAACTGACCGCATTAATTACTTTAAATTTTTGATATAATGTTTATAGATGAAATATTTAGATATTGGTTGTAATATTATGCTAATGCTCTCTATACAGATGTGATAATGTTTGCAGCTTGTGTAATAAAAGTTTTTTACTCTCATTTTTGGTGGACTCATGTGGGATTTGATTCTTAATATAATTGTACAGCAAGTTAATCGGCTAGAGCTAACTCCTAATAAGCACTATCTGGCTGCGGCGGGTAATCCACACATTCGGTTATTTGATGTTAACTCAACTAGCCCGCAACCGGTGTGTATTCCTTTTCAATCTTTTGATATATTTTTATTTTCAAAAATGTGTATGCCATTTTTTTTCTTTATTTCATTCACTGATGTGAACTTTTTTATAATTGAAATCAGGTGATGAGCTATGATCAGCATACTAACAATGTTATGGCAGTGGGGTTTCAGTGTGATGGAAACTGGATGTATTCTGGTTCTGAAGATGGTACAGTAAAGATTTGGGATTTAAGGTAAACTTATAAACCCTAATCAGAAATTTGTTGATAGGTCTGTTGTTAGTTTAATCACTAATTTCCATGCCTATGTTTTCTAAAGTTTTTAAGTCAATTGCAGGGCTCCAGTTTGTCAAATGGAATATGAAAGTCGTGCTGCTGTTAACACTGTTGTGTTACACCCAAATCAGGTAAAATCTTTTATTTTCCTGGAAATGTAAATTCTTGAAGTAGGAACTGAATTGGCTCTTTTTAGTTTACATTTTTTTTTTCCTTTTCTATTTGTTTTCACTTGCCTCCAATCTAATGGGATTTAGAGTATTCTCTAGCAATTTGGTAACATATCAACCTCTCTTGTATAGTTGACATTCTGAATTGCTTTCTCAAGGTATTAGTGGTTTATGGGACTTTTCTAAAATAAGCTTCTGAAATTTTGAAATTGGGTTTTCTAAAAATTAAGAAAATATGTGAATCAGATATTTGTGGGATGAGCTTTTTTCTGCATTGATATACTTTAACAGATTGTTCGGATGTGAATTTAAATTAGCTGGCACATCTTTGCAGGTTCATGAATAGCCCCTTCTTATCTGAAGGATACTGCATATGAAAGCAATAAATGCCCATGTTTGATGTTTGAATCAAGAATTTGATTTGTTAGCTAGAGATATATTTACTAAGTTCTTGATCTGAAATTGATGCTATTGTCTGTCTTGTTACAAAACTGGGTTCATTGAATTTGAGATGTGTGGAATTCCTTTTCTTTTTTCCGTCCTAATCAAATTTTTGATAACTTTTTTTTGTTCTGTAGTAAATAAAGTTCATTGAGATTTATTAATTGCCTTTTCTATGTAATTTTCACAGTGGTTTTGGTTGCTGGTTTAATGTATTGTCATAATTGTCTTTCTGTGTTTTTGTAGACTGAACTTATATCTGGGGACCAAAATGGGAATATTCGTGTGTGGGATTTGACAGCTAATTCCTGCAGTTGTGAATTGGTATTCACTTTCTCTCTTCTATTAGCTTTAGGATCAGAGTTCCTAACTACCAGTAAAACATTCAGAACTAAGATCTCAAGTAAAAGCTTCATGAAACTCAGGAATTATTTTACTAAAGGATATTGTTTTCCTTGGGAAGGCTAGTCATTCAGGCTTGTTTGGAAAAAAAATATAGAATATATGTAGAGGCTTCTAAATGAAAATCGATAACAAATGCATAGAGTCTCTGTTTTATCAACAGGATGTGAGACAAAGAAAGTCACTGTTTTATATCCTGAGACAAAACAATAAATGGTTGAATTTTTAATGCTTATCAAACTAACGGCCCACCTGATGTGTTTATAATTGTAGTGTTATGTTTTTTGATTTACTGGAATGAATATACTGCTATCCAGGAGAGCCTGTTTTCACTAGTCCAAATGTGGTACACTCTCTTGTTTTCTTTCTCACACACTCGTACAAACAAACACTTACGCCATGAAAAGGGAGGTACTTAGGAAAATCGTCATGATAGTTTTTCTTTGGCAAAGTTCTTATGCTAATTTATGCTTTAACCTAGGTGCCAGAGGTGGATACAGCTGTAAGGTCTTTAACTATTATGTGGGACGGAAGCCTGGTCGTTGCTGCTAATAATCATGGAACATGTTATGTTTGGCGCTTGATGAGAGGGACCCAGGTAAATTTTTCTTGCAAATTAGCCATATGATGTTACCCTATGCAATGAGATTTGACTCTTGTACATCATTTTTTTTGTTCTGCTGTAGACAATGACCAACTTTGAGCCACTTCATAAACTACAAGCACACAATGGATACATCCTCAAATGTCTACTCTCTCCGGAGTCTTGTGAACCCCACAGGTTTTATTTCCTGATATATATATATATATATGTATTTACCCTCTTGTCCTACATAGTAATCTGATGGGACTAGATGTTAATTAATAGTTAGTGTTTATGTCGTATCTACTAGATATCTGGCCACTGCATCCTCTGACCACACTGTCAAGATATGGAATGTTGATGGTTTCACATTAGAGAAAACCTTAGTTGGTACATTTCAAAATCATTTGCTTTATAGGAACTACTCAAATTTCTAGATAATTTCTTATGAAGTTAATACTAAAACTGAATTCTGTTTGATGTGTTTTTCAGGACATCAGCGTTGGGTTTGGGATTGTGTTTTCTCAGTAGATGGTGCCTATCTCATAACAGGTACATGACTGTTGAAATATAATTTAATAGAAAATTCTTTAACTTGGGTGACTACTACTTCCTTTAAAGTAACTTAAAAGTAGAATTACTACCAAATAACTACAGATCTAGACAAAGCCAACAATTCTGTTTTTGAACTATTTGGGACAGCACTTGAGTCCTATCTGTCTTCAGAAGTGGCCCAATGCTGTAGTTTTGATGACATCACACCTTTGACTCACTGGTTTCGCTGTGTAACCTGAGTTAATAGAAAAAGAACAGAAACTAGGTTGGATTTGAAGTTTGATGAATCAATATTACTTCAGTTTCTAGAGTTCGTCTTCCTTTTTCCTCTTTCTTTATTTACATTTCTAAAGTGTTTTGAATATACATAGCAGAGGATTTATTATTATTGTATTTGCAAAGGTGGGCCTGCACCTTGTTTAGCGAGCTACTGGCTTAAAGAGACCATATTGGTTTTAATTTTATCCTTTTAATGAAATGTTTGCTTCATAAATATACAGCCTCTTCTGATACAACTGCAAGACTTTGGTCCATGTCCATGGGTGCAGACATCAGAGTGTATCAAGGACACCACAAAGCAACCATTTGTTGTGTTCTTCATGATGGAGCCGAACCCTCTGTGGCTTGAATCTAGAATCAGACATAAGGCTAGTTCGAGGGCACCACAAAGCAACTGCTCATTGTCTACTCTGTGACAAGCTGAACTCACTGCAAATTCTGGTTTTGGTTCTTGGGTGATCATGAGTGGGCAATGACATTTTTAACCCCGTTATAACTTTTATTGGAAGATATGTGCTTGCATTGCCCTTAGGGTTGTATTGATTTCTGCCTTTAATATTTGCATTTTGATGATAATGTATTCCATTATTTCTCCATTGAATAAGGAAGCCCGTTTTCATATTCAGTTCAGCTGAAATTACGAATCGCAATAATTACTGATAAGGCCAGTGGCAAGTTATTTATGTAATATGTTTAGAATGTTTTGATTATTGCATTGACCAAAATGCATGGAAATGAAATCAAATCCTGTTGTATGCTCTGCTTGGAACTTGTTCGTTTTCTTCAGGCTTAATATCTTCCCTTTTATCAGGATCTTTCCCATCGTAAATTCCTTGATTTTCTTTGCAGTTAAGTCATTTCCGGATGTATGCTGAGCAATTTGCAAACACAGAACAAGAATGACATTCACCTTGACTTGAGACGGACCAGAACTCGTCAGATTTGGACAAGGAAAGCTGAATATCAGATTTAATGTTAAAAGATTAGCAACAATGTTTGAAACCCCAGAGGGTAAATTTGCATAAAGTGCTCCGTAAGACAATGAGGGGAGATTTATCTCACATAAGTTCTCTCTAAAGTGCGTAACGGACAATACCTTGTGAGAATGGTTGCGCTGTCACCTCGAATCTACAAGCCTTAACCGCTTAAGCGTGTCATTCTAAAGTATTGTTCTTGTTTATTTATGGAAGGCTTTTGTGTTTTTGATAGCGGGTAAAATGTCTTCGGGTTCAGTAGAGATGTATTGCGTCCTTTATGGGCTTCAATTACTTCAGGGTTTTAACATTCTTCTATATATTTCAAAAGGTTGAGAAATGGCAAGACATCACATTAGCCACAAGCAATTTACCCAAAGAGAGGGGATTGTATATTAAAATACCACTAGGCCTAATTTCTTGGTGAAAATATAATTTCGAACATGTTTTGGGGTACTTTTGTAATATTATGATAAAACAAAAAATAAAAAAAAAAGGTACAGTCTGTACGTGCCCTGTGTCATAAATTCATGTTTCCGAGGCAATCAGGAAACTCCGTAGAAGAAGAAGATTAACCCATTTATCAGGTACGTGCTTATTTACAGTGAGATAAAAATAAAATTTAATGTTAATTAAAAAAATTAATTTTAAATTAAAATATTATTATTTACGATATTTCATCAATAACATCTGCCATCTTGGCTTTGGCTTATATATAGTCACCTCAATCGCTTATGATAACACAGCGAAACCCGTGACAAATAGCTCAGGCAACTATGCAAATCCGCACGAGATGGGAGCTGGAGAAATTAGTCCACTGAGAGCTCTAAACCCACTGACAGAAAATTTTTTAACTGCCTAAAGAATTCAAAGGACAAACTCATCACTCCAATATTAACTATCCATCAATCTCTATAAGCAAGCTTGGAGCTGTCAGAACAGTCACAAGAAAATGCCACATACATTATTTCCAGGGTGAATGCTCCTTCAGGATTATCAGTCAAGGTATTCCCTCAAAAGCTTGTTTTGTTGAAGGTGTCAAAAGGGTCTCTTTCAGAGCTTCCTTCTACGGCTAGCAAGCTTCGCCTGGCCACAAACTTCGATTCCATAACTTGGTCGGATAATCGACATTCTGTCCGAATGGTGTTTGCTGTGAATGTTGAATAAGTTTAAGATGAATTTGGAAATCTTAAGATCCTTGTAATTGATTTTGGATGATATATGTTTTGTAATGAAGTGTTTGGTGTGTCTTATTTATGAAATAAAGGAATTAGGAGGATACACACTTGATCTTGAAGAAGTTAGTGAAGTCTACGAATTTTGAATTTGACCAATGCCCCCTCCATTAATTTAATTGCTCGGTGTTTGGTTACAAAAATAAAGCTATTCACTCCCTCGTACCCAAACACTTGCGCGGGATACGTTTAATCCATCGGATAAGCGCATGCTAAGTAGGAGTATTATTATACAGCCAACATATATCTCGTGAGGGAAGGAGGAAGCTTCACTCAAGTGAATTGGGCTGAGGTGGACATTCATCATACACGTGCCCAAACTTTACCCGTACACAACCGATGCTGTAAATTAACATTGACCGTTGGATCCAGCCGACTTGCATTTTCGTCTTCGTCAATAAATTTGATCTGGTTTACGAAGGCCAGACCTCTTTCCGTCCTTTCTCGCTCCTGTCTTTTCACAGACAGAGAGAGAGAGAGAGAGAGAGAGAGAGAGAGAGCGATTTGGAGGGAGAGGGTTTCAGCTGAAGCAATCCGTCTGGGTACGTGAATTTTCTTAACATACTATTCTTTTCCTTTTTTTTTTTTTTTAAACTAATTTATTTTTATAACTATGTAATTTCTTTAATTGTTCGATCGCGGAAGTTCCAGTTTTCCATGTCCTTTGGGAGATGAATTGTTGTAGTTATTAGTTGCTGTAGCTTCATATTGTAATTTAATACTGAGTAAATGTTTGGTGTTTTCTTAGAATTGTTATTGTTCATGTGATTAAAGTTACAATGCGTTGATATTTCCATATTTGACATGAGATGCTCTTTTCTAGAATCTTCTTGAGTATTCTTCCGTTTCATATCATTGATCGTCAGATTCAATTGTCCCGGTTCGTCTAAGACGATTACTACTGTTTTGAATCCGAAGATGATTTCGTATACAATAATTTAGGTGATAAAATGCTGTATTATGCATTGAGTACAAAACTTTCAAGGCGAATGCTTCTTGTGGGATTTAAGATCTTTAAGATTGCATGATTATTAACCCCATAAATATTTTTTGAAGTTATTCTTTATTTTTTTCGGTGAACTTTTAGGATTGTTAATGTGAAACAATACGTCAATTATGGGTTCTAATACAAGAAATACATTCATGATTAAGGAAAAATAAAAGAGATATATATTAAAGTTCAATTGTTTTGGTATTTTGGAGAATTTTATTACATTCTGTTTATAAACTTTCTAAATATGATATTATTGGAGTTACCATGTTGCCTTGCTGAAATCGCCAGTATGAATTACTTGCCTATGTGGTAATATGTTTAAGCATCTATGAATAGTTAATTTTTACATTCAGTACCCAATAATATTAAAAAAGGTTCAACTCATATGTTTTGCTTCTTTGATTTGGATGTGAACAGGGAATTATTGTTTGCCTTGTGTTTTGAATTGAATTTGAAGTATTCTTCTCAAGTTTAGATCCAATGCCTGCCTTTAAAATGAAAGCTAAATCAAGCACAACTTGTGTAAAAGAAGTAAGTTGTCTCCATGTTACTCAGAAATCAAGGAAGATATCCCAGAAATCATTTCCTCTAGTGCGGATATGTTGTGAAACAGCAGAAGTGGATACATCAGTTCGGAATTGCAATAATGGTAGGCTTGAAAACCCTTGTGCCACTGAAATAATTACAATAAGCTAAACAAAATTGCAAGGTTAACCTGTTCTAACAGCAAGTTATAACGGAAGAAAAAAATAAGGTGTGGAGGTTGTTGCTCAGGTGCTTTAAATGAAATTCCTCACTATTTGATTAACCTGATTACTGCAGGTTCTAGCAAAGCTGAATTGTCTGCCACGAAAAAGGGATGTAATGAAGCAGGTCACCATAAAATGTGGCATGATGGAGAATATCCTGCATTTCAAAAATGCTTTTTATCTGCTGAAGATCCTATCTCTGTTAACAAAATGGTAAGGAGCTTATTGTGTTCATGGACAGCTGTATGTAGATACACTAGCCCACTACAAAATTTTGATGTTTATTGTCATGCATTCCACTTTACACTTACCAAGTTTCATACTTTGTTCTTTTAAACAAACAATATCTATGGCTGATTGAATCATTAACGGGCAAGTGCGGGATTCAAGCATTGAATGAAGACCAGAAAGAAAGCATAATAAACTTGTTGGGTCATTTTTATTCATCTAGTCTGTTAAAGCAGTTGGGGCTGTATTCCTTCAGTTAATTATGTTTAAATGGTTTTGTTGACAGGATCCTCCACCTCCTGCATGTACCACAAATTTTGAAGCAATATCCTCTCCTTTTATGGATGGCGATGGCATTCATTTTGAATCAATTGTTCAAAATGATGAAGGTACCAGCTTAGAATCGTGTTAAGAAAATATCCTAGTCTATTCATGCATTTTCATTTACGATAGCAGTGGTTTCAGCTGATTAAGAGAGTTATTTGTTATACAAATGTTGTCCTCATGTGCCTTCGGTGAATTAGTGGCAAGTTGTGCGTGTCGCTTGTAGTTGATTCATCGCTGAATTCTGTTCTTATTTTAACGAAGGGGAAGTGATAGAAGGGAAAATCAAATTGTGTGAGTTTTTCAAAACTTCCACTTATATTGCTAGGGCCTGGTGATTTCATTGGGGTTCTGTTGTTTAGATCAGCTGCTCTTGTATTTTTATGATTTTGATTCCTGTGTTGAAGGTTAAAGCACAGTTTCTATTACTGAGTCATTGTATATGCTACAATTGAAGACTGAACTTGCATAACTAATTTTCGGCTAGCAATCTTCAACATTGAGGCTATCTCATTGTTAGATCATTTTTATCTGGATGTTAGCATTATTAAGCTTCTAAAGAATGAAATTGTAGTTCTTTCTTTGTGGGGAGAATTACTTTTTCATCCATTCACATGTCTGTATCTTCCCCCTTAAAATGTTTTTAAATCAAGTATTTGCCCCTCCTCAAGCCGACCTGCTCCAATGTTGTGGTCATTCATGATGTATTCTTCCTAGATACTGTCAGGTTATTTATGGCTTTTGATTAAGAGATATGATTTCTGTTGTGACTTTGAACTTATTTATGCTTACAGAGAATGCTTGATTCTTTTGTCTGTATTTCTTTATAAATATCAGGAAACAGGATGCACTTTTGTCATAGATAATTTTTTTTGGGTCTTCTTTTTTGTGGTTTTTGGCACATAATTAAGTTCCATGATGTTTTGCTTTTTACCTAACTTTTGGTAAGCTTACTTTTATCTCATATTCTGTTAGGATGTGAGGATGGTTCTGGTGTTCCTGATTTGAAAGCTGATGACTATGATAATTGGATTAGTGAGTCATCTGGTTGCCCAACCCTTGATGTTCCGGATTACTATACCTCAGACATGAATGTTCCTGTACTCAATGGGATTAGTGGTTTTGACGATATTCTAAATGATAATCTCTTCATTAAATCAGGTTTTGTGGGGCAAAATTTGATGTTTGATATGACTGATGGATCTATGAAGTTGCCTGCCCTCGAGGAAATAGCAGAGATGGTAAATATCCATTTTGCAGGATCCTGTGAAGAACTATCAAAGAGTTCTGATTATTCGCATTCTCATCTAATGAGCCATCAGATGAAACCCTGTGATCAAGAAGTTGATGTTAACTCTGGCAATGTTGATTTAGATGAAGTGGATTTTGATCCACAGTTGTTCATTAGAAATTTTCTGGATCTATCAGACATGGGACCTGATCCGTTGCCGGAATCAGTGCCAAAGGAAACCAGCGAAAGGAAGCGTGTCACCTTAGTTCTTGATTTGGATGGTAAGAAGATTGCTTATTTGGTATTTCATCTCAGTTTTATGTGCATATTGATCTTGATTTATGCTATTGAAATTTGATTATGTAGTTCGAAGTGTCAGCATTGGAATTTGTCGAGTAAAATGGCCTTTATGGCATGATGGTCTTGTGATTGAGTGTTTATCTTGTGTTGTCAATCATCAAAAGCTGTAGATTGCTAATGTGCAAGGTTATAAGCAACTAAGAAAATTTTAATTTCACTCTGGTTTGTCAAACTTCAAATATTACAATGCTCTTTTTCCCCTAAGGAAATTTCTTTTACCTTTTGTAAGATTTGGCAGCTGGTCCAAAATAATCTTGGCAAGTTTAATATGTGCTTAAGTCATTACAGTTGTGGGAAAGAGTCCTAGAGCTGATTAGGTTGACGAAGCATAATCATCTGGATGTTATTTCAATCTTAATGAATATTGGTACCAAAAATTCATATATTTTTGGTACCAATATTCATTATTGATGAAGCATGATTTAAATCTCTTTTCTGAGCATGTACCAAAAATTCATCTATTATAAGTTTTTCTGAAGTTGGTCATACTAACTGAAGATCATTGGGTTCATCATACTTGGCTGCAATTTTTGCAGAAACGCTTATCCACTCGACTATGGAACCCTGTGATGATGCAGACTTTACCTTTCAAGTTTTCTTCAACATGAAAGAGCATACTGTATACGTGAGGCAAAGACCCTTCCTCGGGACATTTTTGGAAAGAGTAGCAGAGATGTTTGAAATCATAGTTTTCACAGCCAGTGAAAGCATTTATGCTGAACAGCTGCTAAATAAACTGGATCCTGAAGGAAAGCTTATTGCTCGACGTGCATTTCGGGAATCATGCATATTTTCTGATGGTAGCTATACCAAGGATCTAACAATTTTAGGAGTTGACCTGGCAAAAGTAGCTATAATTGACAACTCTCCACAGGTATCCGTCTTATTTTTATTTTTTTGAGTTGGTTTCCCATGTTTCATTTTTAGTTCTAACCCTCTGTGATTTACTGTTAAGAAAGACCTAAGATCATATTTGTAGATTAGATGTTAAGGAATCAAAGCAATGATACTGAACTATTAATCACCTTTTCGATTTCAGGTGTTTCGGTTGCAAGTGGATAATGGTATTCCCATTAAGAGTTGGTTTGATGATCCATCAGACCATGCTTTAATATCTTTAATTCCCTTTTTAGAGACCTTGGCCGATGCTGATGATGTACGTCCCATCATCGCAAAAAAATTTGGTATCAAGGAATAGTTCCTCCCCTCCTATCCCACTAATTGAAAAGATGGTGGTACTATAAGCGAAAGCCACAAACTTAGATTTGGTATTCTTGTTCAAGTTCTTGCCTCTCCTCTCCCAAAGCCTGACTTGTTAATTATACTAACTGTACGGATAGTATTGTTGATTCAGTTCAAATAGTGCTTACACATCCTAGTTGTTTCACATAGAAGTCTGTATGCAGAGTTATAGTTGGTTGTGATGTGACCAATAGTATTGTCCCAGAGCGTGTACTCATTGCCGAAGGGTGGATTATATGCAGTTTTATCATATATCTTTGTAAATAAACGATTTTATAGTGAAATGAAATTGTTGTTGTTGTTCTGCTTTGCTGCAGTTTGTGAAATTCATTGGAGTATCACATACATAGAATCCATTTCTTATAAAATGGATAGTAAAAATGCATTACCGCTAGTTTATTCATCGTCAACCAATATATAGCATAACAGTAGTGATGTATCTTCATTTGTCGTGGTTTAACTAAAATTTTATAAAGATGTGGAAGCTCTCTTTGCCTCTTTCAAGTCTCTGAGATTTTATATCAAGCAAGTACTTAATCAAAGAGGTGGTTTTGATTAATAATTAAAATTATTGAGCATATTTTCAACAAATTTTATGGATTATTGTTCGTGAAATTATCCCAAATACTTCATCTTTATTACTAATAAGAACATAATTTATATCTTTTACACCAATACCCATCGTCAAATTCCTTTGGTAAATCAATGATTCGAATGTTACATCTTTAAAATTATGAAACAAATAAATTTTTAAATAAGTTGATTTAAAGAATATAAAGCCAAAATTTTTATTTAATTAATGAAATCTTACGGTACCAATGTTATTACCAATCAAGGGTAGAATTGGGACTGTAAATTATTTTACAGACATTCGAAGTTGGAAGGAAGATGGACTGGAAATAGTGAGTTGGAAAAGATAGGGAGTTGAATGATAGTTTCCCATAATGACAACAATGGTATTGGATGTCTTGTAATTTGATTCTTTCTTAAGCAACAGCATCCTTATAACTTCTTCGAAATATCATATGTATATGTCGTTAAATAACAATTTTTTGTTTCACTATCTGGCTAAAAGGTTGTTTGATAATGGAATCTACAGAATCTGATGAAGCTAAACAATCAGAATCGTTGCCACCCTCTCCATCCACCATCCCTCCAAATGTTGTGCCTCTCCATCAAAGAAGGTGACATGTCCAAAACGCCTTCCAATTGCAAGGCTGGGTTTTGGAACTAGAGGGTAGACAATTCATCTTCAAACTAATGTTTCAAAGTTAGCATGTCAAGAACAGATGGTTACTATTGTCACTATAGTGTCTCTCTTTTTCTCTCTACCTCTTCCCCCGACTTCATATTTATCTCTGTGGCCAATATAGTGGTTTCTTATTGTTTACTAACTATTGGTACAGGTTGCTCTATTTTATGAAGATAGTCGACCTGTTGATGGGAAAGGTATATTGAAAGAGAAGTTATAGATAAAAAGTTCAGGAGACCTATAGTTCTGACCTTGACGAGGCTAAGAGGATGCTGAAAATCTAAGAATAAAGACTAATACACTCTTAACACTGAGAACAAAATTACTGGATTAAGTGACTTACCTTGCAAAGAGCAGACGTTAGTTCTTTTTCTGTTCTTTATTGTGTTTTTCTCCACATGTTTTTGTTGAATTTCACAAGAAATGACAGAGTTATTGCTAACTATATACGACTTTGAACATCTCTCAGGTTTTTTTTGAAACAGAAGAGTGGACAGGATGGGGATAATGAAGCCCAGTCCATTGAGGTAACAGTCAGCGATTACTTAGTTAATCATTACCATTTAGTGTTGCAGTATTCAGCTGATTTACCTTGCATAAATGTTGGGAAACCAAAGCGCCCGTCATACATCGCTCTGGAGATGACGTATTTAGAGCTTTAAGGTATTTTTTGTCTATGAAGTGAACTATATTATATTTGTGTAATTCTGTTCCTGTCTGTGTAGCTTTGCACATTGGTTCCGTTACAACGTTATACCAAGGCCTTGTCCACTCAGCAAAGAGCTACACTTGTAGAGAAATCAAGGCAAAAAGCCCAGGAACGGATGAGGGTTTAGACAAATTTAGGTTTTATTTCTATGTATATACATATAATTCCTGTCCTTCTCCCTGGTTTCTGAGTTTAACATGTTTTTTCTCTGACAGGCAATGAGGAATAACAATTTTGCTGCTGACCCGTTGCTTCGTTCTATTGGCGTTTCAATTGGTAATCAATTTACAAAGGTTGAAGGTCTTATTTTACCAGTCCCTAGAGTAAGTACCAAATTATTTTTTCTTATATTTTACATTTTTCATCATGATCAATGTTTAAACTAGTTATTACTTGAATCTTTAGGCTGTTTCTAATTTGTTTGTCTGTTGTTGTCCTTTTCTAGTTGAAGGTGAGAAATGGAGAAGATTTCTGGCCTCGAAATGGAAGGTGGAATTTCAACAAGAAGGTATTAATTTTCCTCTGTTCTGCTTGCACTATTAAATATTGGTGCAAGGTTGCTGACACCAACTCTTTATATGCCTATAGCCATTGTAAACTTCTCTCCTTGTTGTGATATGCGTGCTCTGTGTAATAATCTGATCAGATGTGGAGAAATGAAAGGAATTGCGAGTGTTTTCACGAACTCGTTTCTTGTCATATCTCATAACTTTATCTTTCATTGTACACTAAATGCATGTTTTCAATTTTTGTAGTCAATAAGTAATCTATATGATGTTTTCGATGAGAGTCCTTAATTTAGAAGCGAGACAGCTCCAATTAGAGTTGAGAAAATGTTTGAAATGGTCAAGAAAAGACTACCCGGGCCACCACAGTTTCTGTTGTGTATTCTTCAAGAGAGGAAGAACTCTGACTTATACAGTTGGCTCACTTCTTCTCATTTAATTCTTTTCCTCTTATATTCCGATGGCCAGGAAATTTTAATTGTAACAACTGTAATTGTTCAAATTTAAGTCCATGGAAAAGGAAAAATCTTTTTGAAGTTGAGAAAATGTATTGCACCCACTAAAGTGAATGACCAATATATTACAAATTTCCTCTTGAAGATAAATGCCAAGGTGAATTCTTGTGATGTTTGGATTATGTTGGTGGTTAAATCTTTATGCTGAATAAGAGAATTTCATTCCTGTAGATTAAATTCCTGAAGAAGTAATTATTACAAATTGAAGTTCTTAAGTCACGAGTGATTGCAGATTTCCATGTTATTTTGAAGTTGTGTTTTTGTTCTTTTGAGCTTCGGGTAGCAGTAGCTTATTCATAATCCATGGCATACCTTTGGCAATTAACATGAAATTTAAAAAATTTCTTTAAATGTCATACAGGTCATTGTATGAAAACACTTTTCAAATGTTGAACATGTTCATGTTCTCTTGTGCTTATTGGTTGGTATCTATTTATTCCAGGGAAGGGGTAAGTGAGTTGCAGTTTAACCAGGTCTTGAACATAGAATTGGACCAAATCATTAAGGTAATCACACATCCTCCTTGCTTTAATTTTTAAGAGTATACTAGCTATTCTTGATCTGATCATGATTTACTTCAGGCCTGCAAATTTCTTGATGAGAAATGGTCTCCTAAGTTCATGGTGATTATTGCACAAAAGAATCATCACACAAAATTCTTCCAATCTGGAGGAATTGCTGATAATGTTCCACCTGGTAAACCACTTTGCTCGACTCTAGGAAAAAAAAAACTAGTTTACCAAAGATCCTTTCAATAGTTTGCTGAACATAAAACATTTCCCCTTCATTACGCTTTGTGTAGGTACTGTCGTTGATAATGGAGTTTCTTATCCAAGGAACAATGACTTCTACTTGTGTGCTCATGCTGGGATGATCGTAAGCATTGTTTGCACTCAACCTTCGCTATAGTTGATGAACTGTAGTCTAAAATCTGACCAAGTACACTATATTTGGAGAATTCATCCTGTTTACAATTGGCTTTAACTAATAACTTTCGATTGTTTGTATATAGGGCACATTCCGGCCTACACATTATCATGTTCTACATGATTAGCTTTGTTTTTCAGCCGATGATTTGCAGGAGCTTGTTCATTCCTTAATCGTATGTGCCATTACACTGTATTATATTTACATTTGCATATTAGAGATTGCTTTTTTATATGAAAGCATCCGAATCAGAACAGTAATAACTTGGGTTTAATATCATGCAGGTACCAAAGAAACGCCACTGCCATCCCTGTAGGTAATACATTTACACTCTAATGTCTAAACCATAATTATTTCACTAGTTTATCCTGCAGCTCTAAAATGTTTTGTTCTGTTTTTGCGTGATCTTGTAGTTGCTCCAATATGCTACGCCCACTTGGCAGCCGCTCGGATGTCGCAATTCATCAAGTTTGATGAAAAGTCGGACGCATCGTCTAGTCACGATGGTGTGACAGCTGCTGGCAGTATCCCAGTGCCTGAGCTGCCAAAGCTACATGATGGTGTGGGCTATTCTAAGTTCTGCTGCTAAGAGTATGCCTTAAAATCTGCCAGCTTCCAAGCAAAGTTAACGGTCTTCAGAATGGATTTTCACTGACGCACACTAACTCTTTTTAGGCTTATTGTGTTAAGTGCTTGGTTAGGTTTAGATATTCAAGATTTAAATTTATTTAAATTTCAGTTAAAATGTGAAAAATAAACGCTACCTTAACGTGTTTAATTATATTTGAGAGAATAATTAGTAAAAGTTTTTGTCATATCATTACCAGTGAGATCCTATAAATTTCCAGGAAAGCATTTCTTTCTACTTTGTACATAACAAGGCCAAAATTTGCCAGAAGAACAAACGAATATAAATATTTTCTTCCCAAGAAAGAAATGTACACAGACCACCAATAAGGCTAGAATAATGTGCTATCCTATCTGTCTTATTTTTTGGGTTGGCAGCATTTGTCCAGCAAATTTTGGACCAACTCAAAAAGATTGGATACAGGCAAAAAAAAGAAAAGAATATATACTGAACATTTGTAAGAACTCAACTACACTGTTTCTCCACAAATCTTAAGAGACAATGGTGAATAATAAGTACAAAGTCAACATGGAAATTCTATTGCAACTAAGATCACAAGAAAAACTTCCTGATAGGGCGAACTGAAACCATCAGCAGGCAGGCGGGCAGAAACAACAGACAACTGCTTCTAAAAGATCCATCAATAGGGACTTGCTTAACTTTCACCTTCAAAGTAAAACTAAACAAAACAAACCCAAAACGAATCATATCTACAAAACTTTAATGCCGAGAAACTAAGTTAGAATGGGGATGATGTTGTTCTGCGAAGCTGATACTTTGGCTGAGGTGTTGGAGCACATGGCAACATCTTCTCCAGCTCCTGCAAGTCAAAGACAAGAATCCATAATGAAAATATATATGCATTGACAAACAATTAATTGAAAGGGGAATGGATTTGGAGTATTTAGATGTGCTTCAAACACATTCATTTTCTACCCTGATATCAATTTTAATCCTCGTAATGTTATAACATGATTTACACGAATAAAAAATCAGATGGGACAGGAGGAAATACAAGAGAATGGATAGTTTCTAACAAACACCGAAAGGAGAAGATGGAATGCTAGAAGAGCTTCAAAAAATAATAGAGCATGCAACAATATCTCAAGACTGCAAGAACTCAAGGCTTCATAAGTTGTCAATGTACCAATTGGCATTAGCACAAGAAACACCAATTCAAATGCAAATGTTGGAACAGGTTAATACGAAACAGAAAATTTATATCAATGTACAAGAAAAAGCCATGAAATTATCATACGTCATGTAAGCTAGACAATAAGTTCAGATTGATAATTAAAAATGAGAGATGCTACCATGAGTCACAGATGAAAAGCATAAAGCATTTCTGAAGACTGAACTAACCAAGTTGACTTCATTGAGGAAATTCCCTTTCACAAATCACAATGTGTCTGTAAACCCCACTTTCCAGTATAAGATTACTTAAAATGATGTACAAATCAATGATGAGAATGCATCAATGGGATGGAATATAAATGTTTATTAGCTGACAGCGACTGGTCCAATGGGTTGGGTTTCATGTTAGAATGAGTTACTACATAAGTGCTGATGCACAACTGATGGAAGCCCTCACCTGGAAGAAAGTAGGTTTCAAGTAGCATGGCTAAATTTTCATCATGTTGGCTATAATAAAAACTTGTGTGGTCCATAGTATTAACAGAGCACGCCTATGAGACTATAATTTAGAAAAAGAAAATTTTAAACAAAGGAGCAATAATTCACATCATTTGTTCAAGTAAACAATTAACTGAACAAGAAAAACTAAAGATGCCTAGGTAGGAAGAGCTAAAAATGCCCAAAGAGTATTAAACTCCAACCTTAGCAGAAACGAACCAGGTAATAATAAACGCTAGGCACCTAACCAGGCTAATTCCAAATGTACTTTAAATTAGTGCTGTATGATCACGAAATACCATGACACATCAGTAAAGCAATTGCATTAGTCAGATCATGGGGAAATTCCTTTCAAGGAAAAATACTTCGATCTCAAACATAAAGAAAATGAAATTTAATACAGTTTCTCTTGGTTGAACCAACTGTCCTTTACAACTCAACTAACCCCTTGGGGTTAATTGCTGGTTGTCACACGGTTAGTAACTAAAGTGGAAAAACTATTTAGAGACATACAACGCAATAAAGAACTCAAGACACATAAAACGAGACACTGAATGCAAATAGGCACCTATGTTGGTACCTGAATAACCAACAGTGTATAAAACCTAGGCTTTCACAGGCATTTCAACTAACACTGCACAAAGAGTATGAAAAATATTTAATTTAATTTAATCTTGAGTTGTATAATTGATTCAATTTGGTCCACTCGTCACTTGACACCACAACTAATCAGCGTGCCTCTTGCTCTGATACAACAGATCTAACCGACTAGGCCATCGACTTTGGGAGAAAGTATGAGAGGATGAGGGCCAAAAATGTATGAGGCCGTTGCCCATGCCACACATCTCAATTGCTATTCAGTCCATTTTTTACTCTGTTGGAGCCTAAACCTCAGTTTCGTACAGGTTGAAACACTTTATTCAATCTTTCTCGCATCTTATTGTTTATGCCACACCAAGTTTCCCAGGCGATCAGAAATTATCCCGCTTCGATAAAAGGGTCAAGGTACAAAATGAGGGCAGGTTTGGAACGAAAATACAGAGATTTCACAGAAATAACAATTTCTGTTATAAAAGCAGAAACAATGATCTCATCAACAAAGTATTAGAAGAAAGTGGACAGACTTGGTCCTGCAATATTTATTGCTAAGGGCTACTCAGTTAACCTCTAAATTAAAAAAATCAAGTCACATCACCAACGACACTGATTTATTAACCCTTCTAGATATAATGCTAAGACATTAAATGAAGATTAATTTAACAACCACCGAAGCAGTTAAAGCATCTAACTGCGCCTAACTGGAGTGATTACATTTTGAGTAGGAAGTTGTTGCTAGTGAGATTTGTTGAGTAGAATTGAAAAGGTAAGCCAGCAACTGAAGTCAGAGGATTTGAAGGTTGGCCCAAATCAAGTTTACAAGACGAAATAGGTATTCAATCATGAGCATACCAAAGAAATTTAAAAATCGTCATGCGAGGAATTCGTACACCTAAACTCCGAACAGAATGTTTCATGTCAAAATTCATTGACTTAGATATTGTTCACTACTAACTGTAATAGTGCATATTTAAATCTAAACAAATGGAATATTTAAAGGACCAATCCATATATAAAATCATCATCCACTTTCTTCATATACACAAGGAAGCCATCATAGTAACAAAAAATTTGACAATCTTATGCTAGTTAACTAGTACAATAATAATTCCAAAAATTTAATACTGACAAAATAAGGAAAATACATTACATACTCAATTTCATTCTTGGTAGCACACATACATCAACACAAGTAATTTTATATAAAAATTAGGAGTACAACAATACGGCACCTAAGAGAATGAATATAAATCATTTCTTTGACAAAAATTCCTCCATCACTTGGAAGTATGATAAAATAACTGGCAATGGAAGCTATTAAAAAGGACAAAAAAAGCACAGGCTGGAGTTTCCAGTTTACATAATCCCTCCCCTCAACCACTACAGTTGAGGGAGAACATTCCTTAAAGTTTTCTGTAAATAATTTTCTATCCGTAATCCGTTACACAGATGATAATCACAGTTCTCTCTATACTAGTTGAGCAGTTAAAATCATGCACCATTGTTATACGTTCCGTCAAATTTAGTGTTTAAGAACTGAAAGTAAGAAATCTCTTCCATCTTATTTTGATGAAGTTAAGGGAGAGGAGGAAGCATGTTACTGAACCATTTTCAAGATTAAAGGTATTTTCAGAAAACCCAACACAAAGGAAAACAATTAAGAATTATTTCATAAAAGACAAAACCAACCTTTCGTTTCCTCAGCCTTTCATTTTCCTCCTCCAGACGTGAAACTTTGTTCTCCAGTTCATTTGTGTAAGCCTGTTCAAAGAGGTCAGAGAAGCATGAAAAAAATATTGGGTGTAAAGGTAAAAGCATAACAGAACATCATTGTAGATTTTAAGAATGAAAAGGACTCAAAGTCGACCTGCTTCCTTGCTCTTGAACGAGCAGCAGATTCCCGGTTCTTTATCATCCTCTTCTGCCGCCTCTCAACAGTTTTCTCAATCATCCCTTCAGGGATGCCTCTTTTCCTTCCAAGCGTCTGTGTATCTGACAATGTTCCCATCGAAGGCGAAGTTAAGGCCACCTGATTCTCTGGGTATGAGACATCCATAGCTGCAACAGTTCCCATGTGCATTGGCTGCGGTATGGGCTGAGCTGGCATATAAACTCCCATCATACTTTGTTGTGAATACTGATATTGCGGATGTGGGTACTGCATCCATTGACCTTGTTGAGGAAACTGCGGTACTAAATTTTGATCAACACCAACAACAGAACCATCAGTTTTTTTATCCAAAGATGCCTCAGCTACAACTCCTGCTTTCACTAAGAAATCCTCCAAAGTCATCTCTCCAAGAGTAGGCTGCCGATCCTGGGACTTTTTTTCCCCATTATTTTTGCTTTCCTGAATACCTCTCCAAACCTCATCAACTGTCTTCTTGCTTAGAACACTAGTTAATGATAGACTCGCCTGATGTTGCAGAGCAGTTTGATTGGTCAATGCTGTGCCCTCTATTTCCATACCCATAGACTGATTAGCCTCTACTGTCCAAACATTCTTGAGAAGCTCATCAAGATTCATGCTGCTAAGTGGTTTCCCCAAGTCACCCAACTGATTTTGGACCTCATCAAGTGTGAGATTATACATTGAATTTTGTCGTACCAATGGCTGAAACTGAGACTGTTTACCATTACAGCTACTATCACCTTGAGATCCCATCGTCTGCATCCCCTTCAACAACCTTCACCTAAGACGCTCATCACAAAATCTCAAACTCCAACGCCTAAATTAACATCCAAATGGCCCAAAAGTTGCCAACAAAATAAACTAAACCAAATCTTCAAAATCAGAACCTGAAATAACCAGTTCAAAGTCAGGCCTTAATCCCTTCAGATCCTCTCAGAAACTGTATCTATTCAACAACAGAACTTTATATTGGCAATATGAGAGAGGAGGAACATAAACATGCCCACGAGAATGCAGTTCATAATTTCCATTTATTAAATTACTTGAAACCCTAAAATCATAACTCCAAACAGAAGACAGGAAAAAAATCACTATGAAGAAAAGATAACACATCAAAAAGTATACAGCTTAAAATTCTTTCAAATATTTTTTAAAAAGTTCTAGGAATGACAAGACGGTAATACCTTAACCTGATGAAACCAATAAATAAATCAGACCAAGAAATCCATTAAATCTAAAATAGAGCCCAGAAATAAAGTATTTAGCTGCACAGATTGTGCGAAGGAAATAATTGGAGATGAAAACAAAATGTGATAAGAGCTAGAGAGTTGTAATCTCTTGCATGCAAAAGCAAACGGTGAAACTACAGCCACCATTGATCAGAAGTCTCGAAACTCAAAACCCAATTGCAAAAGGATCCCAAAAACAAAAATATTACCATAATCCAAGATCAATTAAAAAAAAAAAAAAACTTTTTGCATGAAACTAAATCAATGCTTAAAATGTAAGCAGAAGAATATTACCACCCAGAAACCCAAATGAAACGAAAATCAGAACCCACCCAGAACAGATCAACATAAAAAAAATTTCCAAACGCAACTGATGAGTGAAAAACATCAGAATGTAACAGATACTGAGCTCATGAAAATGTAAGAACAAAAAAAAGTTCAACAAAAATAACAACAATAAAACAAAGAAAAAAAAAACTTACTTTGTGAGTTTAGAGTCAGGTCTGAAACAGACAGGATTTTAGAATTTTTCTTTTTCAATTTCTGGGATTGAAACAATGTAATCAGATGAAACTGTTGCCAGTTTGTCTTTGTTGATTTTGTTTTTATTTTTACTTTTTTTTCCTTTTTTGGGCATTTGCAGAAAGACAACTGATAATAGAGAAGAGAGAAAGAGAGCAAGTCCCAAAAACCGTGTGCCCAATTTTATATATATATATATAAAATAAAGTTTTTAATTGGCTCATTTTATTTTATTTTTTAAATAATTACAAATTTTAATCTAGTGTGGGTGAGCTCATTTTATTTTCATTAAACCTCTCTTTTTTTTTCCTCACTCATATATTGTTAAAATAGATAAATATATTTAAATAATTGAAATTCTTTTTATTTATTATAGTATTTAATTAATATAGATAGATGTCATTTTTTAAAAATAAAAATTATTTAATTTTATAAAAATTGATAAATAAAATTAAAAAAATTTATTACACTAAATAAGTATTTTTATATAAAGAATTTTTAAATTTTTTATTATTTTAACAAAAAGAATTATTTATAATACAACGAACCATGAAATTATATATATATAATATTATATTACTTAAACGCATCAACTCTATTTATAAGATGTTTTATAATGAGATATAAAGTAATAATGTGATACCATATTTTAACTAAAAAAAATTATTTATAAATGATACTCTAAAAGAAAAAATAATTTTTAAGTACTCAATTATATAAATATATATTTTATTTTTATTAAAATAATCAAATTAATATTATAATATTAAGATTTAACCATAACTTAA
>JAXCLQ010069293.1:0-14481 GCA_035584115.1 Cedrela odorata
TATATATATCAATAATATATTTTAGATATTTATAATTATATTAATATAATTAATAATTATATTTTATGATTACTTTAGTCATATTAAAATTTAATAATAATATTTCAATATTATTGCATCCTCAAATCACATTTACGGTATCCCAAAATTAAATCGAAATATTTTTCAGGCATACGTGTGCTAACGCGTCAGAGCCGAAAAATATATTCTTTACAATAAATAATCAAATTGCTACCCGATTAATATCTGTACAACATCATTAACTAGTTAACAATTATTGCATAGTAGTAATAGCCATCATCATCAAGTAACCAACTATATGTGTGACCCCCTAGGTTCACTGTGAACTAGACATGGGTGGACACGAACTCCTTCGTATCTCTTTGGTGCAACGCTTTGCAACCAAAGTTTCCAATGATCATATGCAACCTCAAGCAAGATACCACAACCTCCAGACACTAATAAATCCATATAGTCATACGTACGTGTAGTAAAGTCTCTCTGCTGTTGACTCCTAATCGAGTGCGGGTCATGGAATCGTCAAACCCCTGGCTCAATCATAGAAACAAGGTCTCGAATCATATACAGGAATCATGTATCTGAAAACACTTTTCCGGAAACACGTACTTTGGCCAGAGATTTCATTTCCCATGTATGATATCCCTGCCTAGGATCTCAAGCTCTAATATCTGAACTAGTAGATTCCGTCTTGGTCATCACCTGTCCTTTTACGCCTAAACACATTGCCAGCAAGTTTCTTTTACCAGGCGTGACTAGCCTGGTGCGATATACATAAGTGAATGATGTGCCTCAATGCAGAGGGCAACCGTGACACCTCAAGTCAAAGGACCAGTGATACACTAGTACGGCTGTGTGATGTATCATTGACTGTGGATAATTACCCATGTGATTCGTCACGTTTGGTCACGTTCTGTAATACGTATTCCAACGTATTACTTATGTTTATGCTTTTGTGATATGAGACTTGTCACCCAACTATTAGCATCAAATACTAATCCTTGGTAGCATCGAACATGCCAGTTATGCAATGTCATACTCCTGTATAACAATACCTCAACCGGGAACTAATTCGGATATATTTAAATCAGACTTTGTACTCATATCTACAACTCCTTGCAGATAAAGTCATGACGTCATAATACATCACGGAATCTCATTTTGCATTTTATATATAATATCTATATATACGCTACTATATATGTAAAATGATATAAATGCCATTTTATTAATCATAAACAATAAATAACTAAGTTATATATATATATATATATATAAGGATGATATTCCTAAACCGTATGACATGATTGGTTCTAGAGCATATCTTCAACAAACTCCCACTTGCTCTAGAGCTAATCACCATGGTATCCAATACCCATTCTCTCCAGGTGGTGATCTAGTTGCTGTTGTGTCATTGGCTTAGTCAGCGGGTCTACCACGTTATCTGTGGATGACATTTTTTGCACAAAGATTTGTTTATATGATATAAACTCTCTGATCAAGTGGTATTTCCTCTGAATATGTTTAGACTTCTGGTGAAACCTCGGCTCCTTAGCCTGATTATAGCTTCATTATTGTCACAGTACAAAGCTACTGGGTCAATTATGGAAGGAAAGACTTTGAGTTCAGTAACAAACTTATGGATCCAGACAGCCTCTTTTGCAGCTTCAAAAGTAGCGACATACTCAGCTTCTGTAGTGGAGTCAACTGTGATAGTCCGTTTGGAACTCTTCCAACAGACAGCACCTCCATTACATATGAAGATAAATACAGAGATAGACTTTCTATCATCTACATCTGATTGGAAATCAGAATCTGTGTAACCCTCAAGTTTTAACTCATTACCTCCCCTATAAGTCAAAACCAAGTCCTCAGTTCTTCTTAAGTACTTTAAGACTCGTTTAACCGCAGTCCAATGTTCTTCTCTTGGATTAGCCTGATATCGACTCGTAATACTCACAACATACGCTATATCAGGTTTAGTACATAGCATGGCGTACATAAGACTACCTATTGCCAAAGCATAAGGAATCTTCTGCATACGCACATGCTCAACCTCAGTCTTAGGTCCCATTTCTTGAGAAAGATGGACACCATGACTATAAGGTAAAAACCTTTTCTTAGAGTCATCCATACTGAACCTCTTCAGTACTCTCTCTATGTACAGACTCTGGGAAAGACCTATCATTCATTTTGCTCTATCTTTATAGATTCGAATACCCAAAATGAAGGTCGCTTCTTCCAAATCTTTCATGGAGAAAACATTAGATAATCACAATTTAGCATCAGATAACATGCCCACATCATTTTGGGTATCCAAGGAACGATTGGTTTCAGAAAAGGCCATTATGCAAGTTAGTAATATTGAAATCACCTTTTCTTGTGTTCGAATTTCTATATCTAATCGTAATTTTATTTGTTTATGTAGGTGAGATGGCCTCCAGAAATCCTACTCCAGACCCCTACGAGGTCTTGCAGAGACTGACCAAAGAGATAAGAGCTGGGAAAGCACCTCAACCTCCCAAGACTGTCTAAAAGAGTCCAAGCAGGGCCCTAGGAGCTTCAAAGGCAATTGGTGCCTCCAGCCCAACTAGCCCCCAAGCCTCCACTAAGTGTGTAGTAATCCGAGGCCTGATACCTCTACTCTGGCTCCTTTTGCTAACAAAGGAAAGGGGAAGCACAAGGCTGCAGCTCCAGTTGTCGAGGAGAGAGATAAGAAGAAAAAACAGATGTTCGGTCAAGTTGATAAGAAGTTGGTCAGACCGCAAGAGCTTCTTCCTGAGGATCTTTTTGAGGAGGACTGAGAATGTTTTGCGCACTTCCTCTCCTGCATTAACCTGCAGGTTCAATATTAGCCATAAACTCACCGAGGATATAGTTGGGCTCTCAGGTGAGTTGTTGAATTTTCAGCTGAAGTTGCTGGGTTGGGTAAGTCTTTCTTTTAATCTTGCATAACAAATTAAGCTTTGTACCTTGTCCACTAATGGTTTGGTATGTTAGTGTATTTTAGCTTTTCTACTTCACTATGCTTCAGCATGGCGCCCTTACAGATAATCTTTTCAGGGTGTCAGAAGCAGAGAAGAGAGCCGAGAAGGCAGAGAAGGACTTGGCAATTGAGAGGACCAAGTTTAAATCCAACCGTAGTACGAACTCTAGATTAAGGTGGCCACGGTTGAATCATTTTAGGTCGAGGTGAGCAGGAGGTCAGAGCCCTAGAGTCTGAGGTGAGTGGCTTAAGGGAGGAGGACCAGGCACGCTTTCAAAGCTTCGATAAGGTGTGCAAGGAGCTTCGGGGAAGCTTAGACCCGGAGAGACAGAGGTACTTGGTTCTTGCTAAGAAAGTTGAGGAGGACGAGAGAGATATGGCGGCTCGGCTTAGTGATCGGGTCAATGATAACATTGACCTGACCTGTGAGATGCCTTAAGGTTATTACCCGGACTTGAACATGGGTTAGCTTTATAATGCCTTGGGGCATCAGGCCCCAACCCAAGGAGGAGAGAACTCTGATGGGGTGTTTCTTGAAGGGGAGGAGCACCCCGACTTCAAGATTATGTACGTACCTCCTACAGAGTTCGTTATTGGTCCTTCCGCCGAGCCCTCTCTTATTGCAATGGCTGACCCCGTAGAAGTCTCTTCTGCTGAGGAACAAAGGCTCTTCCTTTTTAAAAGTGAAAAATAAAAATAACTTTATTGATTTCCAAGGAAATTTGCTATAAATTTTTGATGTTTTTAAGAGTAATACAACTTCAAGCGTTCAGCATTCCATGATTTTTGAACTTTGTTTCCAGTGGGGATTCTAACTTGTAGAATCTAAGTCTGAGGACTTAAAATACCTTATAGGGTCCTTCCCAATTTGTTTCTAGAATGTCCTTTCCTAGTATTTTGGTGTTCAGGATTACCTGTTGTAGAACACAATCCTTTATTTAAAAAAAACGGTGTAGACATGCTTGTTGTAATATCTCGCCACCCTTTGCTGATGAGCTGCGGCTTTTATCATTGCCTAATCTTTTTTTTCCTCCAGGAGATCCAACTCTAAGTGTAAGCTCTGATTATTGGATGCCTCGTCATAGTTGTTGACCTGGAAAGTTGGTATGTCAACCTCGATTTCAATTATCGCCTCGCACCTGAACATTACATTGTAGTGAGTTTAACCTGTGGCTACCTTGGGAGTGACTCAGTACGCCTAAAGGACCTCAAGAGTCAATCCATGCACCTTTGTGCTTCTTGAGCTTCTTTTTGAGGGCTTTTTAATGACCTTTTTGGCAGCTTCCACTTGTCCATTGGTTTTTAGGTAAGCTGGAGTTGCGAATCTAGGGTCGATTAAAAAGTCCGAGCAGAATTCTTTAAAGCTTTCATTATCAAACTAGTTTCCATTATCTGTGATTAACACTTGAGGTATTCCAAACCTATAGATAATGTTGTGTTTGACGAACATTGTATATAAAATGCAATCGTGTCATATGGTTTAGGGATATCATCCTTATGTATATATGACTTTGTAATTAATTGTAAATTAGTTTATGATTAATAAAATGACATATATATCATTTTGCATATTTAGTTGCTTATATGTATAAATATTGTATATAAAATACAGAATGAGATCCCGTGATATATTATGATGTCAGAACTTTATCTGCAAGGAATTGTAGATATGAGTACAGAGTCTGATTTGAATATATCCGAATTAGTTCCCGATTGAGGTATTGTAATATGCGAGTATGACATTGCATGACTGGCATGTTTGATGCTACCAATGATTAATATTTGATGCAAATAGTTGGGTGACGAGTCTCATGTTACAAGAGTATAAACATGAGTAATACGTTAAAGAACGTGTTATTAAACGTGACCAAACATGACCAAACGCGACGAATCACATACGTGATTATCCACGGTCAATGATAATTCACACAGCCGTACTAGTGTACCATTGGTCCTTTGACCTGAGGTGTCATGACTGTTCTCTACATTGAGGCACATCATTCACCTGTGTATATCATACTAGGCTAGCCACTCCTGGTGAAAGAAGCTTGTTGGCAATGTGTTCTTGGTGTATAATGACAAGTGACGATCAAGATGAAATCTGTTGGTTCAGATATTAGAGTTTAAGATCCTAGGCGAGGATGTCATACATGGGAAATGAAATCTTTAACTAGAGTACGTGTTTCTAGAAAGGTGTTTTTGGATACATGATTCCTGTAAATGATTTGAGACCTTGTTCCTATGATTGAGTTAGAGGTTTGATGATTTCATAACCCACACTCAATCGGGAGTCCACAATAGAGGGACTCTACTATATAAGCGTACGACTATGTGGATTCATTAGTGTCTGGGGGTTGTGGCATCTTGCTAGAGGTTGCACATAATCATTGGAAACTTTGGTTACAAAGAATTGTACCAAAGTGATACGAAGGAGTTCGTGATCACCCATGTCCAGTTCGCAGTGAACCCAAAGGGTCATACACATAGTTGGTTACTTGATGATGACGGCTATTACTACTATACAATAATCATTAATTGGTTAATGATATTGTACAGATATTGATCAGGTAGCAATTTAATTTTTTATTGCATAGAATATATATTTTTCGGTTCTGACGCGCTAGCATGTGTATGCGTGAAAAATGTTTCATTTTAATTATAAGATACCGTAAATATAATTAACGGGAATTATGATATTGATATATGGATATTATATTTAATATGATTAATGTAATAATAAAATATAAATATCAATTATATTAATATAATAATAAATATCTTAATATTAATTGTTAATATATATGTATATATTATTAGAGTAATAATATATATATATATATATTAGATATTTATTAATGAATGTATATTTATATATATATATATATATATTAAAGTAATATATATGTATATATATGATTAATTCTCTCTCTTTATTAATATAAATATATATGTGTTAATTTTATTAATGTGTGTGTGTATATATATATATATATATATATATTATTAATGATGTATCAATGTATTAATGTATATGTGTATTATTGTAATACATGCAATTGATTAAGAATAATCAATGCAAGCCACCAACCAAACCGAATGACTCATGTTTTGCATTGAATTCATTTTGATGATTTGAGAATGCATGTTAGTTAATTGGTATAGGTGGCAGTTGGTGGAGATATTTTATTAAATTGGATTTGATCAAAATACTTAAGGGTTAAGTGTATAAAAGAAGGGAAGTCGACAGTATGCATATTCATTCGACTTTGGTTTTTAAAACAAAGAGTGTTTTCTTCTTCTCTGTTTTTAGAAAAACCAAGTGTCTTTTTCTTCTTCAACTGTGAGCTTGCTTAGTGAAGCAAGCTTAGGTGTGCTTGGTTGTGAACTAGAGCAAAACAAAAGAGAGAAGCAAGCTTGAGTTGTGCTTGGTTGTGAACTAGAGCAAAATTCAAAGAGAGAGAAGAGAGCATCTAGAGAGAGAAAGCTTGGTAAGCTTGTTGAAGCGCAAACCAAATCTTGAAAATCCCAAATAAACCGGAATCGGCATCAGCACTCTGACGTGTAGACCACTGAAGAAGTAAGCTGGTTACTGTTCCGGATTGCAGAATCAAGAAGTGAGTTATCTCATTTTTCTTTAATGTTTAAAATTTTTTTGAAAGCTAAAACATGCATATGTGCACGGCCAGATCAGTTTGGGGCCTATTCCGCAAGTCCATGAAGATGGCCATGGCTCCCTTGCGGCGATTGCGCTCTAGGAAGTCAATTTCGTGCGTTGCGCTTCTGCTGCTCATGGAAACAGAGCATGCTTGGGTCACTGTTTCGTTCATCAACTTCCACTCACTTTGTGAAATAGTCAATAGCCACTATGGCAAACTTTGTGTTAGCCTGAGTTAGTGGCAAAGGCCCAATGAGATCGAGCCCCATCGGGAGAATGGCCAAGGGCTTGACAGTGAGGTCAGCTTTTCTGGAGGTTGTCTCGGGATGTAGCTGTGCACTTAGCATTTGTGGTAGGTTTTAGCTAGCTGTGTTACATCTCAGGAGAATGTTGGCCAGTAATACACTTGACTCAAGATCTTATAGGTCATAGTCCGGGCTGATGATATCATAAGAGAATTTGATGATATCAAATATAAATATATGATATGTTTTTGATAATGACCAAATTAAATATGTCCCAAATTTGTCTCAGAATCTTGAAGTGAATATGCTTGAGTTTATTCTTTAACAAATCTCTGTTCAAGTGTATTAAAAAGCAAACAGATCGATACTCAGAGACAAACAGATCGATATGAGAGGAAACATATCGATTTAAGTTCAACAATAGATCGATACATCAAAGAAGATTGATACAAAGAAATGAGGATATCGATATTTGCTAAGACAGTAGCTTTAGGTGAAATCACCAACGCAACCAGATCGATATATGGAGATTAATAGATCAATACTTGGCCTTCACAAAGAGTTGCAAAATAATTCTAGATGCAACCAGATTGATATATGGACTTTAACATATCGATACATGATCTTCATTGCGAGTTGCATAATAATTACAGAGGTAACCAGATCGATACATGGACTTCAACAAATCGATACATGATCTTCACAGAGAGTTAAAAAATAATTATAGAGGCAACCAAATCGATACATGGACATAAACAGATCGATGCATGATCTTCACAAAGAGTTAGAAAATAATTACGGAGTAAACTAGATTGATATCCATCAGAAACAGATCGATATACCAAAACCCAAAAATACTTCCAGTACAAATAGATTGATACTTGGAGAAGTGAAGATTGATACTCGGGATGCAAATCATACTGTTCACTTAAAGAGATTGATACATGAAGAAACGGATCGATATTCTCTCAGAATTTAAAGCTCAACGATAACTTCTATAGTATTAATGACGAACATTAAATACACCAAATCAAGCCGTTGGACATGTGTAGCTTCACAAAATGGATAGATATAAATAGAAGATATACAGTGAAGTTTCAGCATAATTTTACTGGCAATCAATATCAACGAGAAATTATTGAACAACACAGAGATACGAAAATACTAGACTTTCTCTCTCTACTGTAACTCTTTCAAATCTTGTGTGGGAGAAAATTTTCTTATGAAAAGCTCATTGAAATATTCACTCTAGTGTGAGAACAAAAATCAAAAATACATTTGAAATTTGGTTTTAGGTAATTCTTCACATGTACCAAAGAAGATCTTTGTGGTTACTCTTTATCTATATAAAAGAGTGTAAGGTTTCCCTTCACCTTAGAAGGAGTGTACTAGGTTACTCTTGTACCATCAAAACAATAAATTAATAGAACTTCGGTGAAAATCTTTTGCATTCGAGAGAGTAGACGTAGCCCAAGATTTGCTGAACCACTATAAAACTATGTTTGTATTTATTTCTCTAACTACTATTTCATTACTGTACTGCATTACGTACTATTTTATTTCCTAAATTTTAAAAATCAAATTCACCCCCTCTTAAGTATTGCCAACTAAGCCAATAAGTGGTATCAGAGCCTAGCTCAAAAAATAGGATTTACAAACTTAAGGAGTAGATTAAAATGGCATCTAGTAGTAATTTTACACAAATCGTGGAGGAACAATCTACAAACAGACCACTATTATTTAATGGAACAGATTATGCTTACTGGAAAAAGAGGATGCAAATCTTTTTATCAACATTAGATTTTGAAATCTTAAATATAATAGAAGATGGATACTATCCACTTACAATTGAGGATGAAATCACCAGAAAGAGAAAACTAAAACCAAAAAGGGAATCAACTTTCGAAGAGAGAAATAGGTTCACCCTAAATGGAAAGGCAATGAACATTTCATATTGTGCTTTAGATAGAACCGAATTTAATAGAATTTTAGGATTTAAAAGGGCTAAATCAATTTGGGACATGCTAGAAGTCTCATAAGAAGGAACTAGTAGAGTTAAGGACTCTAAGATTAGTATGTTAGTTCTTGATTACGAACTGTTTAAAATGAAATTGCATGAGAGCATAAAAGACATGTTTACTCTTTTCACTGACATCATTAATGATTTAAAAGCTCTTGTTAGAACTTACTCAAATGCAGATATTGTGACAAAAATTCTAAGGAGTTTACCTAGAAGTTGGGAAGCTAAAGTTACAGCAGTTAAGAAAGCAAAGGATTTTAGAATCTTACCTCTGAGAAACTTCTTGGATCGCTCATGACATACGAGCTTGAAAGTAGATGAAATGACAATGAGGATAAAGAGAAGGGCAAAAGAATTTATCATTAAACAACACCAAAAAAGAAAAAAAGGAAGATGAAAGTGAATAAGACTCAGATGAAGATGATTTTCTTCTTATGGCTAAAAAATTCTTCAACAAAGAAGGGTCCAAAGGAAGAAATTTGAAAAGAAAAGACTATCGAAGAAAGGATGGATTCAAGAAAAGCTTTGAAAAGGAAAAAGAAAAAGGGAAAGAAATCATTTGCCATAAATGCAAGAAATTGGGGCATACACGACTTAAATGTCTGTTAAGAAAAGATAAAAAGGACAAGAACAAGAAGAAGGCAATGAAAGTGACATGGAATGAATCCTCTAGCAAAGAAAGCTCTTCATCATCAGAAACCGAGCGAGCAAATTTCTACCTTATGGAAAGATTAGAAGATGAGTTAACCTCTCTAAATCAAAACTTTTCATTTTATGACGCATGTTCAAATAGTGATGATGATTTATTAGATGAAGACTTGAATGCATTATATGAGGAATTTAGAAATGATTTTCAGGTCTTATATGCAAAATATAAAGAAGCAAAGAAAAAGAAATCTATGGTGTTAAATGAAAATGACTAATTGAAAATAAAAGTTAAAGAACTAGAAATTAAAAATGAATTTAGCTCACTTAATGAACTTGATATGTTAAAAGATGAAAATGAAATCTTAAAAGGTGAAATAACGTCTCTCAAAGAAATCTTGGCTAAATTTACACAAGGAAAAGAATCATTAGATAAGCTTTTAGGTAGTCAAAAATTAGCATTTGGTAAAGCCGGACTTAGATATAAATAAGGAATCAAACAAAAGTCGTATGCAAACTACTTTGTGAAAGCTAAACAACAAGTAGAATCATCCATTACTTGTCATTATTACAATAGAGAGAGGCATTATAGCAACACATGTTTACACAAGAAAAATAAGTATAATGGACCTAAAATGATATGGGTACCTAAGGGAACACAATTTAAAGAAATTATGCATGCTAAAATGGTTAAGACCTTTAAGGGTAAAATTAATATCTATGGACCCAAAGTCACTTAGATACCAAAATAAACTTGCCATTTTTGTAGGTACCGTATATGAAGAGCAACAAGTACAAAAAAGAAGTGGCTCTTTAAAAGTGGTTGCTCGAGACACATGACAAGAAACAGGAAGCTATTTCTTCATTTAAAGAAAGAAGAAAGGAAATATGTAATCTTTAGAGATAATAGCCAAGGCAAGGTGAAAGGTATCGGTACAATTAACCTTAATTCAATCATAATTAAAAATGTCTTATATGTTAAAGGATTTAAATATAATTTGCTTAGTATTAGCCAATTGTGTGATCGTGGATATAAAATCATGTTTCTTATGAATGGTTGTGAAGTATTGGATGAACATGAAAATAAATTATTTTATGCACCTAGGAACAATGATGTATATGTCATAGAACTAGAAAAATTAAATGAAATGAATGACATATGTTTGCAAGCTCATTACGATGATTCTTGGATATGGCATAAAAGGCTAGGCCATTGTAGTATAGATCTATTGTAAAAACTTTTTAAACAAGGTCTATTGAGAGATATTCCCAATCTAAAATATACAAAAGACAAAGTATACGGTCCTTGCCAATTAATAAAGCAAGTTAAAACCTCTTTCAAATTCAAAAACTTAGTTTCCACAACTAGACCTTTAGAACTTTTTCATATGGATCTCTTCGGACAAAATAGGGTAGCATCATTAGGAGGAAAACTATATGCATACGTAGTTATAGATGATTATTCAAGATTTATATGGGTTTTCTTCTTAGCAAATAAAAGTGATACATTTGAAACCTTTAATAAATTCTCAAGACAAATTGAAAATGAATTAAACTTTAAAATTATAAAAATTGGAAGTGATCAAAGTGGAGAATTTGAAAAACTTGGCCATGAGAACGAATATTCTCACAATTTTTCTGCACTTAGAACCCCACAACAAAATGGAGTTGCCGAAAGAAAGAATAGAACTCTTCAAGAGATGGGTACAACAATGCTAAGTGAATATAACGTACCTGAATATTTTTGGGTTGAGGCTATTAACACCGCATATCATATAACTAATAGAGTTATAATTAGAAAGATTTTGAACAAAACTCTTTATGAATTAATCTTTCAAAGAAAACCTAAAATCAAATACTTTTCAGTTTTTGAATGTAATTGTTACATTTTTAATACCAAGAATAACTTAGAAAAATTTGAGTTAAAATCTAATCTAAGAATATTTCTAGGTTATTGATCCAAGCGTAAAGCTTATAGAGTATTCAATAAAAGAACTCAAGTCGTGGAAGAAAGTATGCACATAACTTTTGACAAATATGATCCCGAATTGGCTAAATTAATTGCTAAAGAAAAGGAGAAAGAATTAAAAGCAATTGAAAATTTGGAAAAACTAAACTTGAATGATGAGTCCTTGAAAAATCAAAGTGAATTTATAGAAGAAAATCAAGTGACTAAGGAACTCCCAAAGGCAAGGAAATATAATTCTAGTTATCCAAAAGAACTAATAATAGAAGATTCTTCATAAGGAGTTAAAACTAAGAGAAAAATAAGAGAAATTGATGATAATCTAAATGAAGTTCAAAATCTAGCCTTTGTCACTCAAATAGAACCAAAACAAGTTGAAAAAGCCTTAAGTGATGAAAATTAGTTAATGGCTATATAAGAAGAATTAATTTAATTTTAGAGAAATGAAGTTTGGACCTTAGCACCTATACCAAATGGTTATCCAACAATAGGTACTAAGTGGGTATTTAGAAACAAACTTGATGAAAATGATAACATCTCTCAAAGCAAAGCTAGATTAGTAGCTCAAGGATACAGTCTAGAAGAGGAAATAAACTGTGATGAGACATATGCTCCTGCAATAAGATTAGAAGCCATTAGAGTACTCTTAGCATTTGCATGCCACAAAAATTTGAAATTTTATCAAATGGATGTGAAAACTGCCTTTTTAAATGGTGTTATAAATGAAGAAGTTTATGTAGAGCAACCTCTCAGTTTTGAAAACTATAAATTTCCAAATCATATCTTTAAATTCAGTAAGGCACTTTATGGTTTAAAACAAGCACCTAGAGCTTGGTATGAAAGACTTAGTAAATTTTTGCTAAAACATAATTTCTTAAGGGGGAGTGTTGACACTACACTTTTTATTAAAACCAAAGATGATGATATTCTACTAGTGAAAATCTATGTTAATGATATCATTTTTAGAAATACAAATGAATTCTTATGCATTGAGTTTTCAAATATAATGAAACATGAATTTGAAATGAGCATGATAAGAGAATTAAATTTCCTTTTAGAACTCTAAATTAAACAAATAAATGATGGAATCTATGTCTCCTAATCAAAGTACATCAAAGAACTTTTAAGAAAATTTAATATGATAGAAAACAATCCATTCTAACTCTTATGAGCACTTTTACTTCACTAGACAAAGATGAAAAAGGGAAGAGTGTAGACCAAAGATTATATAGAGGCATGATAGGATCATTATTTTATTTGACCGCCTCTAGACCCGACATTCTCTATGGAGTGTGAGTTTGTACAAGATTTCAATCTAATCCTAAGGAGTCACATCTTGTAGCAGTAAAAATTATCTTCCAATATTTAAGAACAACACCAAATCTAAGATTATTTTATCCAAAAGATGGTGAGTTTAATTTAAAAGGCTACTCGGATGCCGACTATAGAGGATACAAAATAGATAAAAAAGTACAAGTAGTACTTGTTATTTTCTTGGAAATGCCTTAGTGTTATGGTTTATTAAGAAGCAAATCATTATTGCACTTTCCACTACCGAAGTCAAATACATATCCGTAGGTAGTTGTTATGCATAACTTTTATAAATTAAATACTAATTGCAAGATTATGGACTAAATTTTAGTAAAATTCCTATACTATGTGATAACACAAGTACTATAAATCTAACCAAAAACCCAGTTCATCACTCTAGAACTAAGCACATAGAAATTCGTCATCACTTCATTAGAGACCATGTTAATAAATGAGACATTTGCTTAGAATATATAAACACAAATCTCCAATTAGCTGATATTTTCACAAAATCACTTGATAGAGATCATTTTTGTGCAATTAGAACATAACTAGTAATAATGGAAATTGTTTGATCATTGTTGAATATTTTTTGTCTTTGTAACTAAAAAATTTAGCAACTGGAATGCATCAAATCGATACATCTATCACATAGTATCGATGCCATGATGACGGATCGATATGCCATTAAAAATATATTGATACCTTTATGAGTTAACATTCATGTATCGACACACTCTCTTGACATATTGATATTGGAATTAATTTCCAGTATGTATTGATATGCCTACTCTTAGATCGATACGTTACATCCAAATAATGCATGATCACTTGAATTTTTGAAATTTGTGAAAGATAAGTCGTCAACTGCCAAAATTAAATGCCCATTAAAGACTAGACCAAAATTTGAATCTACCTTCATGTATTGATACACTCAACCTCAAGTATCGATACTTGTGCTTAAATGTCAAAACGTATGGACCTCTTTTCAAGAAGTTATTGATCTATCTTTTTAGATCTAGAAATAGATTGATACGTTAATCAAATATATTGATTCTTTTATGCGAAGTCACGTTTAAAATCAAACTCAGAATCCAAAAGTACAGATATCTCTTCAGCTTCAAAATCTCTCTTGCTTAAACCCTAGAAAACTCTCATTTTTCTCATGTTCCCAAATCCATTTCAAAAATGCCTAGAACTAAGAATGTCGAAGTGGGTCAACAAAAAAGACAAAGAACAACTGAAGCCTCCTCCTCACATATTGATTTTCAGAACTGTGAAGCAGAAGATCGGTACCTTTCTCTCTCTTTCTGAACCGAAAAGTTGCCCTGGCTGTGTTTTGGATTTAAATCTTCTCATTTTCATCCAATTTCCCTATCTCAAAACCTTTGAAGAATTTGGATGGATCGAGTACTTGAGTTTTATAGGAAAATACTTTGACAGCCTAGTCAAAAGTTTCTATTCAAATATGGACGTCAAGGATCCTCATTTAGGCCGACCTTGAATGATGGAATTTACGAGCAACATTCGTGAACATTGTTGGAGATATGCCTTAGATCCAATCGTGTCATACGGTCTAGGGATATCATCTTTATGTATATATATAATTTTGTAAATGATTGTAAATTAGTTTAT